>PVKU01003229.1:0-187526 GCA_004027475.1 Anoura caudifer
AGCTGTCATTTAGAATGGAAGGGAAGATAAAGTGCTTCTCAGATAAGGTCAAGTTCAAGGAGTTCATCATCACCAAGCCCTTATTATATGAAATGTTAAAGGGACTTATCTAAGAAAAAGAAGATAAAAAATATGAACAGTAAAAAGACAGCAAACTCACAGGTATTAACAACCACACCTAAAACAAAAGCCAACTAAGTAAACCACTACAACAGGAGCAGAACCACAGAAATGGAGATCACATGGAGGGTTTGCAACAGGGGAGTGGGAAGAGGAGAGAGGGGGACAAGGTACAGAGAATAAGTAGCATAGATGGTAGGTAGAAAACAGACAGGTGGAGAGCAAGAATAGTGTGGGAAATGTAGAAGCTAAAGAACTTATGACACATGGACAAGAACTAAAGGGGGAAATGTGGGTGGGAGGGGGTATGCAGGGTGGAGGGGAATGAAGGAGGGGGAATGGAACAATTGTAATAGCATAATCAATAAAATATATTTAAATAAATAAATAAATAAAGTTATTGTAAAATACCTTAGGGTTTCTCCAGAACATTCATGTATTTCTAAACATTCTTTTTCCCTTGGGATTTTACTTTATAATATTCAAATCTAAGTCCCAGAATAAATCAAAAATTGATAAAAGGGTGTTAATAATGTTGTTGATTATATAGTATTTTGAGAACATGGATTCCTGGACATTTGTAATCATAAAAGTACATATCTTATTTGTACTTATAAATAAATACTGCATTATGTTTAAATATATATATATAGATATATAATGGGTATTTTTATACCAACCTGACTGACTGTATCTACTTTTTAACATCATAACTTTTATATTAGCTGTGGGATCATTTTCAACTGAAAATTCTTCTGTTTCATCATTTTCAAATACATTCTTTTCATCCATTGTCTTTTTAGGAACTGGAAATTCTGTTTCCTTCTGGACATTCCAAGGGTTGTCAAAATTATACAACAATTTTGTAAAATATGGTAAGGTGTCAGAATCATCTGTTTTCTCTAAGACTTCATCCTCACCTAATTGATCTTCGGTTTCTGTAGTTTTCATTATTTTGATTTCTTCTTCCTTATCGAGGTCAAATTCACTTGTTGGAAGCTCTTCAAGCTTATCTCCTTTATATCCTTCTTCATTTTTTCCATTATATGTTATAATTTTATCTTCATTGGCATATGCAAAGCCTAGAATACTAAAACCAAAATCAAACCAACCTGGTTTGAGAATTGAGCTATCATTAGTGATTGTGTCTTCTTTTTCTGATAATACTTCTGTACATGGATATGTGGGTTCTTTCTCAGATGATATGGAATTAGGAACATCTTGTAGTGGTGGATTGCTTTCTTTGGATGATAATTCAAGCTCTGTATCATCACCTCCAAAACCTAAATAATGTTTAAATCCACCACCAAACCAACCAGTAGCTTGAGGATTGAGAATGTTCTCTGACTCAGATGCTTCAGACTGTTTCTTAGACACTAAACTGAATTCTGATTCAGGTTCTTGTTTATGTTCTGTTTGGGGCTCACCATTATTTAATTCCTCTAGGTCATCCTCATCTTCTACTGCTATTTTTCTACTTTGAAATGAGCTTCCTTGTTCAATAACTGGTTCAAAAGTGCTTTCTTCAGCTTGTGCACTTCCGAATCCAAACCATCCCTGCACACCAGGCACACTTGAGGATGGTGGGACTTGATGCGCTTCTGGAACAGGATCCTGTTTCACGCTTCCAGCTTCCCAATTTTTTGAATCACTAGTTTTTCTGGTATCATCAGGCGCCTCTGATGATGTAAATTGATCTTCGTTCCAAATACTTTCAGAAGCTGAATAAAATTCAGATTCTATCTGAAAATCACTTCCATATACACCAGATTTTTGGTCTTTATCTTCTTCATATGGATATATATTTTCACCATCATCACTGCTTAACTCACTATCTTCATTTTCAAATGTATAGCTTACTCCAAGAAGACAAAGAAAATCAGATTCCTAAAAGGAAAAAATATATGATTGACACAAATATACTAAAACTCCTTGTTTCTCCCTAAATCATTTAAGATGGATGACTATACCACACAACTAGCTCAACAGCACAGCAAAACCTAAAATCAGATCTCCTAATCTCAGACACTGTCAGTTGTATCAAAACTGACTTCTCAGGTTAATGATATAAACTTAAATGAAAATCATTTTACAGGCTCTGGCCAGCTGGCTTATTTGGTTGGGAGCACCATCCCATGCACCAAAGGGTTGCAGGTTTGATCCCCAGTCAGAACACGTACCTAGGGTGCAGATACAATCCCCAGTTGGGGTGTATATGGGAGGAAACTAATTAATGTTTCTCCCCCACCTCTCTAAAATCAATTTTTAAAAAGCATCCTCAGGTGAACATTAGAAAAAGAAATTGTTTTACCCTAGAATTTATTTGTTATCAACAGTTAAAGAATTTGAGAAGAGACAAGTCTGAGTACATTCTGCAAATAAACTCTGATGAAAGGGCAGAAATGGCCATGAAATCTTGGTCCTCCTGAGAGTGCACTGAACGGACACTGCAGCTCTGTGGTGGTCTGAGGGGAGGGGATGTCACAGCACATGGTCACAACTCAGACCAGAGACTCTGAAGCATGAAGACCTGGGTAAAAGTTGCACTAAGACATTTAGACTTCTTTTATTGAGATAATACTATATCCAATCAAGGTAGGGATACCCTTTCTCATCTCACAGAACAACGAAATCATCAAGAAGAAAAATGGTAAATATACTTTTTTTAATCTGAAGGTATTTAACTGATATGCACTGTTCTTTGGATATCACCATCATGAAGTAAGAATAATATTCAGAATTTTTAAAAATAAACTTCACAATTGTAATTTTACAATATGTTTTTGGCACTGCAATATAGTCATTAAGAACCAAACCCTCTGGGTTCAAATCCTGACTCTGTCATTTACTAGCTCTGTGACCTTGAGTGAATTACACAACCTTTCTATGCTTCAGTCCTGTCATCTGTAAAATAAAAATAATGGCAGTACCTACCACAGAAGGATGTTCTGAGGATTAAATGAATCAGGTGCTTAGAATAGCAAGTACTATACACTAGCCCAATTAGATTAAGGTTACACTACCCCAGATGAGACACTAATGTAAGTGTATAAAGGCCCAACCCCTTGCCTCTATTCAGAACAACTCTGAAAGGACCTCCGAGCTTCGGAGTTTCATTTTTTAAATTTTATTTATTTATTTTTACAGAGAGGGGAAGGAAGGAGAGACAGACAGAAACATCAGTGTGTGGTTGCCTCTTGCACTTCCCCTACTGGGGACCTGGTTTGCAACCTAGGCATGTGCCCTGACTGGGAATTGAACCAGTGACCCTTTGGTTCCCAGGTCAGAACTCAGTCCACTGAGCCACACTAGCCAGGGCCAGAGTTTATTATCGAATCAACTGAGACCTTTGTTGCAACTGCAGCACAGTTCAGCTTCTCTGTCTGTCCAGTTCTCTCTTTTCTTTTGTTCCCTCACAGGTGCTGTTATACCTAAGAAGATTAAGTACTGTAACAGGGTGCAGAGCTGGAAGTCCCACAAAATGGAGAAAAAACCCACAGCTATTGCTTGGGGGGTGAGGGAAGCAGAGCAGGGCCATTGAGAGCTACTTTGCATATTTGAAGAACTTGGCCAGTGTTTTAATAATGTTAAAAGTTATGCTTACTCACAGGACTCTAACCCTGTGTGCAATGTAGCCAGAGGCGCTTCCTGTGCCTGCTCAGGAGGCTTGGAGGCTTGGAGGAGGCTTCTGCGTCATGGGGATACACTTGCCCAGACTAGCAAAGGCAGCTGCAAAAGGCAGAAGAAACCAGACTGCTGGCAGGTATAACCCAGCATGAGAGGACTCAGAAATGGGGTTACGGAGGAAGATCCACACCAGGATTTAAACCCAGGTGTGGCAGCCGTGCTGGGGCTTAACCATGTGGTTTGGAAACGGAGAGAAGGGCTCTCTTGACCACACAGCTTAGAAAGAAGCAGAAAAGCAGGATATAGCATCCATGCAGGGCTCCTGAGCATGCTGCTGGGGAAGGAGAAGCCTCTTGACCAGGTAGCAGCAGTGCTACATGTGGTCTTGGCCACGTGGTTTGAAAGAATGCAGGAATCCCACTGGCCTGCCATGAGGAAGTGCCAGGCAGTATTGGATTAGGAGTGGAAGCCTAACCAAGCTAGGACTTCTATTTTCTTTTCCTGAGATACGCTACCCATGACTGGCCTGGTTTGGCAAGGGGAGATAGAACTCTGTGTGTGTGTGTGTGTGTGTGTGTGTGTGTGTGTGTGTGTGTGTTTCTCTAAAGGAATAAGATTTAACAGCAGGATTCCACTGTTATTCTAAACCTGTATAACTTTTGAATAAATAGCTCATTTCTTTTTTATCAAACTCTGGCATTGAGAGCCACAGTTACTGGCAGCAGGCAAAAAGAACCCAGAGTAACAAAAGACCCACGGTGTGTGTGTGGGGGGTGGTGGGATTCTGTTACAGTACTATGAAGGAAATAAAAGGAAGCTGTGATTAAGAAGCAGAAATTCCATAAGAATCATCATGGAAGGCCTCTCTGAGGCACTGATGCTTGAGCTGTGACCTAAGGGATAAGAAGGAAGTAGGAAAGTGAAGAACTTGGGAAAGCATTCCAACCAGAGGGAATAGCCTGTTTGGGTCTGTGACCTGGGAAGAAGCTTGGCATATTGTAAGAACTGTCAATGGGCCAGTGTGGCCAGGAGCAAAGTGAGTGAGGGGAGAGTGGCGTAAGACTAGGTTAGCAAGGTGGGCACGAGAGACCATGTAAAACCAGGGGAAGGGGTCAGGGCTTGATTTCAGTTTCAATGAAAAGCCATGAAAGGGCTTTAAACAAAGGGAATTATGTGACCCGATTTTTGTTTTTCATTTTTATAATATTCTTTGTTGTTTGAAGAATGGTTTGGGAAAGGGCAAAAGGAGAGGAAAGAAGGTCAGTTAGAAGGCTATTGTATTCTAATTAGGAGAAGATGATGCCTCCTTGGATTAGGGCTATGGGGAGAGTAAAAATGATGAGAAGACAATATACTCCAGATGTATTTTGTAGATAGAACTAACAGAATTAGTAATTATACAGTAAATGGACAGTTAACCCCAGAATGTGTGCTGACTAGACAGGCTTATTTCACACTGACCTCACGTAAGGTAAATTGGCTTAACCTGGAATCTGAATTAAATGATATAATCAAATTCACATACTAAAAAGTAACTTTCCAATGCCCCTTCTCATTATGAAGCCCAATATTATCAAGCTTATTTAAAATGCCAACAGAAAAAAAGATTGTATACCTATGATACCTAGAGAGTGTTAACCTAAAAATAAAGGGCCTTTAAAGTAAGAGTCAAAAAGCATTTATTTGAGATAAAAAAGAACAGCTATTCAGAAATCACTTGTTGAGGCAGTAACCCAAATAGTGCTCTAATTAGGAGGAAAAAGGCAAGGGGCCTTTATGAGAAAGCGAAGAGGAGTAGTCAATACAAGGAAGACATTTCATTGGTACAGATAAGCTAACACAGTGATGCTGATCCAGAGAGATCAGATTAAGTCAGATCACTGGAGAGCAGTACATAGGAGTTTGCCAGGCAACTGTGGGTTGTCTAGCACAGAAGTGGATGAGAAGCTGCATGCCTCCAGAGCCAATGGAAATACAAAAAGAGCTGGCTCTCTGGCTCAGGGAAAGCTCCCTGGCTCCTGAACTGGTTCTCGTTCAGGCTTGGGCTTGGACTCTGGCTCTCAAGCTCACTCTCAGGCTCTCGTACCTTGAAGAATCCTGGATGATCAGCGGCAGCTGCCTGCATTTCCCAACGGACGGTATTTTGGATGGGAAGGGACTCCAGGCAAAGTCTAGGATCAGGTAGCCCGGGGGAGGGTGGCAGGGTTATTCTTTGGATGTTGTAGAGGGGATGAGCTCTGGGCCATAAATCTGCTGTTCATCCAAAATTGTGTAGCTTTTATATCTTATGTTGTTTTACTTTGTAAACTAACCCTATAGAAACATGATAATTAAACACTAACAGGGAAAAAGACTGGAGAACTCAAGCATTAGAGTTTAGCCTGCTTTTGAACAAAAACTGTTTTATCAACAAACCTTTGCCTCCGGAGTTTTGGACTAGAGGGCTGTGGCAGGCAGCAGAACCCCAAGTACTGTGCTATTACAATGCTAATTCTAAACAATGTATTCAATTTTCAGTCCTGTAGTCATAATACCTGCTCTCTTGTTATCCTCATTATCTTTGCTAATTTTTATCCTTGCCTGTTAATTTTTCAGAAAGCAAAAGCTTTGCCTGCCATCACTTTTGTTTTACTTAATTTTATTTACATAATCAAACTATTCCTAAAGTGAGTTCTCAGACCAACTATTTTATGCATTCACTATACAAAATACATACTTAACAGGCACTTATACTTCAGAAAACTATGTGAGCTAAGAAATTTTAAATTCAATTAATAGGCATAATGAATTATACTCACTTTAGTTGGTATTTGAATTTCCTCAGATATAAACACCTCTTCAATAAGGACTGCGTCTCTGGGAAAATATCCAAAATCCTTTCCTTTCTATCAAAATGAAGAACAAAGCTTAGCAAGAAAGAGTAATGAAAGCAATAATTACTATTGAACATAATTTTACTCCATGTCTTTGGCTCTCATCTATTTCAAATCACAAGTTTTAATTGGTTTTCATTTGCCATCTAAAAGAAAGTGAGTGAAATCATAGTCCTTTTGTTATTCAAAACACCATTAAATTGAGGGAACAAAGAGTCAAGCTGTAAAATGCCATTGTTTCCAAACTTCAGAGGGAAACCCACCCGTAAACTCCTTTTGTGCCCAGGTGGACCACAGAGTAACAAAAGGGCATGGTGGGAGTAGCCAGGGTAGGTAGAGCCATGACATAGCCAGCATTTTCAGAATGTCAGAATCGGGTAAAAGGTTTAAACTCTGAAGGGCCAAGAGAGATTCTTCAAGACAGTAAATATCTATGAGTCCTCCAGGGAGGATTTGGTTCCATTCAACTTTTCTGGGGCTCCTTGGTAACCGAGATCCTCTTAATCCAGTTTAAGAACGTGTAGGATGTGCCCTGAGAGTGAAGGCTTCACACAACCAGTCTCAGCATGTTTCCCATTCCTATCAAAGGGTAAAGGCCATATTTCTTTTGGTCGTTGGATCCAGCACTGTTACACCTCCACTGTGATTCTTCCACTCAGTGGTTCCTGCAACTATTTGGGAAATGACAGCCTGTGGGTGAATGCTATAGTTTGGCTCCTTAAATCAAAGTTATCTGCTTGAACTAAACACCTAAAGCACAGAACTAAGTGTGCTTGAAACTTCACCCTGGCTGCACACATTACACACTGCTTTTGTGTGTAACTATCATTTTCACACATGGTAAACAAGAAAGACTGCTTTCTTATCCTATTCTGATATCTTACTGTGTCATTTTTCTTATAGCTGCATTGAGTGTCTCCAGTACTTTCCAAATATAGACTGGCATGTTTAAGAGACCATAGCAGTAAGGAACCTTTGGAGCTGCAGAGGCTGGACAAATGATTCTGGCTAGTGACATTCAGAGTTTCAGTCATACAGCCCCTAATGCTAAAAAGCAGGACAGATCCACATAGAATTTGCTTCTTCAAGTAGTGATCACAGAAGCCATACCAGGGAGAGATGTGATGCATATGCAGTATGGAAATGATGTATGGATCACGTGGGTCATGATTGTTCAGCTTGGGAGTAGAACTGCTTATCATAGCATCCTTTCTTATTTATTTATTTAACTATTTAATTTGAGAAAGAGATTTGTTGTTCCACTCACTTATGCATTCACTGGTTGATTCTTGTATGTGCCTTGACCAGAGATCAAACCTGCAACCTTGGCATATATCAGGACAACACTCTAACCGACTTATCTACCCAGCCAGGGCCTAGCACCCTTTCATTATAAAGCATAATGAAAGATAATAACCTATATTAAATAAATCAAAATATAATCAAAGATAAAAACCTATATTCAACCTAAAATATTAATCATTAATTTTTTGATGTTATATATTCAGAGAGATGATTCTGGCTTCTAGGAATGTCAGCGTAATAACACTTTGGGCCAAATGAAAGGCTCTCCTGGTTCCTTTTTTCCATGAAAATTCTTCCCTACGCTATCTGAGGGTCATTTCAATCACAAGTCAGTCCTTTATTTGCTTAGAAAGATATGTGTTTTAATCCCACTGACTAAAACTTCCCAGTTTCTCTTAAACCTGTCCATTGACAGCACCAAGGGATGCCTGGTGATGCCTAGTCATCCCATAATATCCACTGGCACCTCTAAAGTCTCCAAAGTAAATATAAAATTTAAATTAAAAAACTATACATGCTACATAAAAACATTTTCAAAGCAATCTTAGACTTCCATCCCAACCAGACTGACTTCCCAAAAGCTACTTTATAGAAATTCTGGAACCAACAATAAACATAACCATTTTTTGTTTGTTTAAATATGTTAAGGGTCAAGTATATATATATTCCATTAGAGATAAACAGCAGGCATCCTTGAGTAAGCTGGCCATTTATTCTACATTGAATTTTTAAGATTAGATACTTACACTTCCTGCCCACAAATCTTCCCTTTCTCCTGCAAGTTTAACGTAAACAGATATTTCTTCTCCCTTAGTGAAGTTTAAGTATCTGCAGTCAGGTCCTCTGTAATCTCTCACGGCTAAGACTCTGCTTATTAAAGCTATGTAGACATGTAAAGAAGAAAAACACAAAATTTAAATTAAAATGTTTTTTCTCTCCCTCCCATCTTGCCCTCCTCCAATCCATCCTATGCATACCAATGCTAATTTCTTCATATCTTTATAGCCTCAAAACCTACATAGGCTTCCTACCGTACACAGAATCACTTCAAAACTCTGCTTTGGTATCAAAGGCTGTCCATAACCTGGTCTTCCTTCCTTATTTAAAATGACTTCCTTTTATTCCTTTATAGCCAATCTCCTCTGTACATTGTCCCTGGAATGTGGTATTGTCATTCTCCAGTGAATAGGGAAAGGAAAAAGAAAGATAATTATTGTTTTTCTTGGTACCTGTATATTGTATTCCAGGCATGTTGATAAACTTTTTATTTTATTAAATCCTCAAAACAGATATATGAAGTAAATAATCTCATTTCAGTCTAATAAATGAAACTTTAAGTCTCAGAGAGTTAGTCACACACCTGATAAATGGTGGAGCTAGATTTGCTGGAAGTACTTATTACCGAAACATCCACCTTCCATATTCTGAGTTTTCTTTCCTCTATATTTCCTAAGCCTAGAAACTCTTCAGGTTTTCCTTCATGGTGAACTCATAACTACTTCCTCTTTGGGACATCCTTAATCATTCTAGCTTACCCTGGCCCTTCTCTAACCTTTAATATTAACCTATTATCCTTATGTTGTATCAGTATTCACTGTTTGATATTGACCTGTTTTTAATTGATTATGCTATTACATTTGTCCAAATTTTTCCCCCTTTGCCTCCCTCCACTTAACAACCCCCATTCCCTCTGGTGATCTCTCCTCCTTTGTCATGTCCATGGGTCACGCATATAAGTTCTTTGGCTACTCCATTTCCTATACTTGCTCATAACATCCCCCTGCCTCTTCTTTAACTACCAATTTGTACTTATTAATCCCTTCACCTAGTCCCCCATTCCCCCAAACCCCCTCCCCACTGGCCACCATCCCAATGTTCTCCATATCTATGATTCTGTTTCTGTTCTGTTTGTTTGCTTAGTTTGTTGTTTAGATTCAACTGTTGATGTTTATGTATTTATTGCCAATTTAATGATCATAGTTTTGATCTTCTTTTTCTTAAATAAGTCCCTTTAACATTTCATATAATAAGGGTTTGGTGAGGATGAACTCCTTTAGCTTGACCTTATCTGGGAACCACTTTATCTGTCCTTCCATTCTAGATGATAGCTTTCCTGGATAGAATAATCTAGTTTATAGGTCCTTGCTTTTCCTCACTTTGAATACTTCTTGCCAGTCCCTTCTAGCCTGCAAAATTTCTTCTGAGAAATCAGCTGACAGTCTTATGAGAATTCCTTTGTAGATAAATCTCTGCTTTTTCGTGCTGCTTTTATGATTCTCTTTTTATCTTTAAACTTTGGCATTTTAATTATGATGTGTGTTGGCGTGGGCCTCTTTGTGTCCATCTTGTTTGAGATTCTCCATGCTTCCTGGACTTGTGTAATTACTTCACCAAATTAGGGAAGTTTTCTTTCATTATTTTTTCAGATAAGTGTCCAAATCCTTCCTCTTTATCTTCTCCTTCTGGCACCCCATGATGTAAATACTGGCACAGTTAAAGTTGTCCCAGAGGATCCTTACACTATCCTCAATTTTTTAATATTCATTTTTTCTTCTTGCTGTACTGATTGGAAGTCTTTTGCTTCCTTATATTCCAAATCACCCATTCTATTCTTGGCTTCATCCACTCTGCTGTTGACTACCTGTAAATTGGTCTTCATTTCAATTACTGTCTCCTTCATTTCTGATTAGATCTCTTTTATACTGTTGAAGTACCTACTGAATTCCTTCAGCATCCTTATAACCAGTGTTTTCAACTCTGCATCCAATAGATTGCTTATCTCCATTTCATTTAGTTCTTTACCTGGAGTTTTGATCTGTTCTTTCATTTGAGCCATGTTTCTTTGTCCCCTGATTTTGGCAGCCTCACTATGTTTGTTTCTATGTGTTAGGTAGAGCTGCTGTGACTCCATGTCTTGGTAGCATGGCCTAATACTAGGTGTAATGTAGGTTCCAGCAGTACAGCCTCCCCTATCACCCAAGCTGGGTACTCGAAGTGTACCCCTCATGTAGGCTGAGTACTACCTCCTCTTGTAAATGAGTCTTGATGTCTGTCAGCACTTTGGGAGGTCATTGAAAGGGATTTATGTAGTCTAGATAGCAGGTAGGACTGGCTGTGACCCCTAGCCAGCAATCACCTCCTTCCATGGCATGTGGCGGTGGTTAGGTGGGTGGTGCACCAACATGGACTATAACTTTCCACTGAGTGCACAGGCTCTCGGGTTTTCCAGGTGGTGCAGGCTAAGGTAAGCCTCCATGTTCTGTCTGGGGCCTCTTGCCTTAAGCTGTCTGGGGCCTCTTGCCTTAAGCTGTAAAGTGATCTGCAGATGGCTGCTGCAGGTGCTGGGCCTAGGGTCACTCAGTGAGAGGTACAGGGTTGGGCTCAGCTGTTGCTTATTTGAGCACATTTAGGAAGGTCTGAAGCCTTCACCTGCCAGCCCTTCATAAGGAAAAGCCACTGTTACCAGCTCAGATGGCCCTGTAAGTTGGATGGGATGGACCCTTAGGTAATCATCAGGGTGGGGCTTACCAGGTAAGCCTGATTGATGGAGACTCATATATAGTGCTGCTCCTCCACTGGCTCTGTGTGGGGAGGGCTCACAGACGGTACAATGGTCTTTGCAGTTCTGTCTGTGAGGAAGCTGTCCCTCAGCTCTTGCCCTGATGCCAGACACTTCAGTTTCTCCCTGTATACCACTGGGGCCCCTCAAGGTGCTGCCCCAGTGCTGGAGCCCAGAGGGAGTGAGTGTGAGTAAGCCTGTGTGTGTGATGCTAGAAAGGAGATGCCTCAGCTCCCACAGTTTCTTCCACTGACCCAACCCCCACTGGTTTTTATAGCCAGAAGTTATGGGGACTTATCTTCCTAGCACTGGAACCCTGGGCTGCATGGTCTGGTGTGGGGCTGGGATCTCTCACTTCTGAGATATTCCCCATTTTATATCTACAACACATGGGTTTGAAATCCGCCTGCTCCACAGAGCCGCGTCTCCCCTGTCTGCCTTGGCTACCCCTCTGGATGAATGTGGTTTCTTTAATTCCTTAGTTGTCAGACTTCCGTACAGCCTGATATTTTGATGGTTACGAGGTTCTGTAGTTCAGCTGTAATTTCACTGTGGTTGTGGAAGGACATGAGCTGCATTTACCTACACCTCCATCTTGACCAGAAGTTGTTCTGTCATATCATTAATATTGACCTGTTTTGTCACTATTCACTAGAATGAAAATTCCTGGAGGTCAAGAACTTATCTCACATTTAATTTCATTCCTCTTAGATACAACTGCCCCACCCACACTCAACACCTAATGGGCCCTCAAAAACTATGAATGATCATAACCATATATGCTATATTTGACACATAAAATAATATATTACCAAATTAACTATTATAACTATATTAACATTTAAAATGTTTTCATTAACTTATGCAATTAAAGTTAAAATAGCATTATAAATTACTGCAAATTTCAGTGTTTCCATTTCATATTCTGTGTCTGGCCTCAAAGGACACTAAAATAATGTTGAAAAAAGGGAAAGAGCCCTGGCTGGTGTGGCTCAATGGATAGAGGGCCGGCCTGGGAGCCAAAAGGTTGATGTATTGACTCCCAGTCAGTGCACATGCCTCGGTTGTGGGCCAGGTCCCCGCTGGGGTTGTGCAAGAGGCAATCCATTAATGTATCTCTCACACATCGATGTTTCTCCCCCTCACTTTCTCCCTCCCATCCCCTCTCTAAAAATAAATAAATAAAATTTTTTAAAGGAAAAGAGTATTACTATTTAAAAGATCATTTAGAAAACCTTCTCTATATATTAAATTACAAATCCACATTATTAATAAAAGTGTTTATTCATAAAAAATTTACGTGTAAATTACCTGTTTAAACTAATATTTTCTACTTTTACAAATTATAAATCAGAACTAATGCTCACATACTGGAGAAGCAGAACTTGTTTAAAGAAATTATGATATATTGAGATGGAAATCATTTTGCACCAGAATGCTAATAACAGAACAAATTAAGCTCTTATGCAATTAAATAAAATTATCTTTGTAAAAGATAAAGTATAATATTAAAAAATATAAATAAAACTATATAGTTCTAACACTGATTTCAATATTTTTATGAAATAAATGAACACAAATTATTGTTTGATAAAGTTCTGAGAGTAAATCCTGATAATTTGGAATAGAAACATTTTTTAAAACTCATGAGATGACTTCCAGTCAAGGTGGCAACACGGGTAAACATGGCTCACCTCCTCCCACAACCCCATCTAAATTACAAATAAATTGTAGAACAATCATCACTCACAAGGGGCAGAAATTAAGTTGAATCAATCAATGTCTGACAACAACGGAATTAAACTGCATCCATCCAGACTGGTACGAGGGGCAGAGATGCAGGGCGGGCTAGTTCCATGACCATGTGTGGTGGATGAAAATTCAAGAGGGATATCTCAGGAGTGAGAAGTCCCAGCCCCACACCAGGACCCCTAGCCCAGGATACCAGTGCCAGGAAGATAAGTTCCCATAACTCTGGCTGTAAAAACCAGCAGGAATTGAGTTGGTGGGAGAAACTTCTGGAGTCCCAAGCAGATCCTTTTAAAGAACCCACACACAAACTTACTCAGACTGACTCCCTCTGAGCTCCAGCACCGGGGCAGCAGCTTGAAAGGCACCAGTGGCATACAGGGAGGAACTGAAGTGGCTGTCCATCAAGGCAAGAGCTGAGGGACAGCTTCCTCCCAGACAGAAAGGTGGGCAGAGCCACAAAGCCAGGAGATGGGTGCCATATCTGAGACTCCATCAACCTGGCTACAACTGTTTGCCCTGCCCTGGAGATCTCCTGAAGCTCCATCACACTCATCTTATAGCTGTTGACAGTAGTTTTTCCATATGAATGGATGGTCTTGGCTCAAGCTTCACAAGTTCCTAAATCCTTGCAACAAGCAACAGCTGACCTCAGTGAGCTGCCAGTCCCTATACCTCTTGTGAGGTGGCCCTATGAACTGCCTTAGCAGTAACCAGCCTAGATTCACAGCTTGACTTCACCTGGGAATTTCCAAGCCCAGTGCAAGTATCAGCCATCTCAGATTACTCTGTAGGCCAGGCAGAGTGGTCCAAGGCAAAACACAGGGTCTGGGCACTCAGTGTACAGCTACAGACCACATTGAAGCACACTACCCTGCCCCTGAAGTTAATCCTCTACTGAGAGCGGAGGTTGGTAGTCAGTGGTCACAGTCAATCCTTGTGACTGACTGGCCTGGGTAAATCCCTCCCATTGACCTGCCAAAAGCAACCAAGTTTCCACTACAAGAGGAAGATGTACTCAGCCCACACGAAGATCACACCTCAAGTACCCAGCTAGGGTGATAGGAGAGGCTGTGCCACTGGACCCTACAGAACACCTACTACATTAGGCCATGCTACCAAGACATGGAGTCAAAGCAGTTCTACCTAATACATAGAAACAAATACAGGGAGGCTACCAAAATGAGGAAACAAGGAAATGTGGCCCAAATGAAAGAACAGATCAAAACTTCAGAAAAAGAGTTAAACGAAATGGAGATAAGCAATCTATCAGATGCAAAGTTGAAAACACTGGTTATAAGGATGCTCAAAGAACTTAGTGAGGACCTCAACAGCATAAAGAAGACCCAGCCAGAAACAAAGGATACACTAACTGAAATAAAGAATAATTTACAGGGAAACAACAGTAGAGTGAATAAATCCAAGAATCAAAGCAATGATTTGGAACACAAAGAAGCAAAAAACAACCAATCAGAATAACAAGAAGAAAAAAGAATCCAAAACAATGGGTATGGTATAAGTAGCCTCTGGGACAACTTTAAGCATTTCAACATTTTCATCATAGGGGTGCCAGAAGGAGAAGATAAAGAACAAGAAATGTATTTGAAAAAATAATGAAAGAAAACTTCTCTAATTTGGTGAAGGAAATGGACATGCAAGTCCAGGAAGCACAGAGAGTCCCAAACAAGATGGACACAAAGGGGCCCACTCCAAGACACATCATAATTAAAATGCTAAAGGTTAAAGATAAAGAGAAAATCTCAAAAGCAGCAAGAGCAAAGAAGATAGTCACCTACAGGGGAGTTCCCTAAGACTGTCAGCTGATTTCTTGGAGAAACTTGAAGGGATTTCCAAGAAATATTCAAAGTCATGAAAAGCAGGGACCTATAGACAACATTGTTCTACCCAGCAAAGATATCATTTGGGATCAAAGGTCAGATCAAGAATTTCCCAGAAAAGAAAAAACTAAACGAACTCATCATCACCAAACCATTATTACATGAAATGTTAAAGGCACTTATTTAAGAAAATAAGGTCAAAACTATGAACAATAAAGTGACAATAAATACATACCTGTCACCATTGAATCTAAAAAACAAACTAAGAAAATAGAACAGAGACCAAATCAGGGATACAGAGAGTGTTATGATGGTTGCCAGATGGGAGCAGGGTGTAGGGGAATGAGTAAGGAGTTGAGGGGATTAAGAAGTACAAATAGGTAGTTACAGAATAGCCACAGGGATATAAAGTGCAGTATAAGAAATGGAGTAGCCAAAGAACTTACACACATGACCCACGGACATGAACAATGGTGTGGGGATTGCCTGAGCGAGAGAGGTGTGCTGGGTGGAATAGGGGCAAAGGGGTAAAAATTGGGACCACTGTAATAGCATAATCAATAAAATACAATAAAAAACAACTCATGAGAATCAGAAATTCTGATTATGAAATAGAAACTAAAATACATAAGGACTTCCTAGCCAGGTAGCTTAGTTGGTTAGAGCCTCATCTCAATACTCCAAGGTTGTGGTCAAGGCACATACAAAAATCAACCAATGAATGCATAAGTAAATGGAACAACAAATCGATGTCTCTCTCTTTCTCCCCCACTCCTCTCTCTCTCTAAAATGAATAAAAACTTAAAAAAAAAACAAGGGCTTCATAAATCAAGGACTGTCTATCCATCTAATGGCTTGATATCTTTTTAAATACAAATCAATTACATTTGTCTTTAAAAATACTAAAAATGCTGATTAGTTTGTTTTTGAGGTTTAGATAAGATCTTTATAATTTCTGATATATTTACATATATCAGGCTGATCTTTTCCCCTTTGAATATTTACACTAAAAGCTATCACAAAATGCTTTTTCTCCAGCATTTCCTTTTTATACTGAAGTACACTTTATAATTACAAATATTTTCCAATAGTACTAATATTTGCTCACTTTTATCATTCATGTCTACGATAACATTTATGTAATTTCGGAGCCTCAGTTTAAGAGGAAGAGCAGGGAAAAAAGAAAACAAACTTACTTTCACATTCCAAGTCAGCACATTTTTTAAAGTCTGCCAGCAGTTTTGTGCCTTCCAGAAACTTTGTCAGAAAAATAGCCAAAAGGAAGATCCTGTGAGCTCCGATCTCCGCCATGCTAACACAAGCAGGAATCCCAAACGAGGTTAAACCGATTGTGTAGGCTGTCAATATGCCTGCTGAAACAGGAGATCCCCCACTCCCTCTACTAAATACCAGAGAAGAAAGGTTTAGGTTTTTTAATCCCTTGATAACTACATTGTTCTGTCTGTCTTTAGGCTTCACTTGAGAAACAGACAGTCTTCTGTTCTCAATCTGCAGTGTCACGTATCTAGATGATACATGGGGGTTTAATGATTAACAGGGGTTTTTTGTTGGACTCCTGTCTTACAAAGGTGGCCCATGTCAAACGGTCTATCTTAAAGGCACCTTGCATTCACCATTTCTTAAACAGACCTCCACAAAAAGGTGGTTAACCTGTTTTTGTTAAAGTCTCAGATAGATCAATAAATAAGTACAAACAGCATTTGCTGCATGCAAATATCAGCATCAAGGGGAAAGCATATATTACATGTAAAAGCAGTGATGATGTTAAAAATGATTTTGAAAAATCATGATGAAATTTATTTGAAAAACTATTCCACTTTCATATTTTATTTTTTCTTTTTTAATTATATTTTATTGATTATGCTATTACAGTTGTCCCATTTCTCCCCTATCATTCCCCTCCACCCGGCACACCCTCTCCCACCCACATTCCCTGCCTTTAGTTCATGTCCATCTATCATAAGTTCTTTAGCTTCTACATTTCCCACACTATTCTTGCCCTCCCCCTGTCTATTTTCTACCCACCATCTATGCTACTTGTTCTATGTACCTTTTCCCCCTCTCTCCTCCTCCCACTCCCCTGTTGCTAACCCTCCATGTGATCTCCATTTCTGTGGTTCTGTTCCTGTTCTGGCTGTTAGCTTAGTTTGCTTTTGTTTTAGGTGTGGTCATTAATGACTGTGAGTTTGCTGTCCTTTTACTGTCCTATTTTTATCTTCTTTTTCTTAGATAAGTCCCTTTAACATTTCATATAATAAGGGCTTGGTGATGATGCACTCCTTTAGCTTGGCCTTATCTGAGAAGCGCTTTATCTTCCCTTCCATTCTAAATGACAGCTTTGCTGGATAGAGCAACCTTGGATGTAGGTCCTTGATTTTCATGACTTGGAATACTTTTTGCGAGCCCCTTCTTGCCTGCAAGGTCTCTTTTGAAAAATCAGCTGACAGTCTGATGGGTGACAGTCACCTACAACTCCTTTATAGGTGACTGTGCCCTTATCCCTTGCTGCTTCTAGAATTCTCTCCTTCATTTTAATCTTGGGTAATGTAATTCTGATGTGCCTTGGTGTGTTCCTCCTTGGGTCCAACTTCTTTGGGACTCTCTGAGCTTCCTGGACTTCCTGGAAGTCTATTTCCTTTGCCAGATTGGGGAAGTTCTCCTTTACTATTTGTTCAAATAAGTTTTCCACTTGGTGCTCTTCCTCTTCCCCTTCTGATACCCCTATAATTCGGATGTTGGGATGTTTAAAGATGTCCTGGAGGTTCCTAAGCCTCTCCTCATTTGTTTGAATTCTTGTTTCTTCATTCTTTTCTGTTTCTTTCTTTCTTTCTTTCTTTCTTTCTTTCTTTCTTTCTTTCTTTCTTTCTTTCTTTCTTTCTTCCTTCTGGTCCACTCCATTGATTTGAGTCCCAGTTTTCCTCCCATCACTATTGGTTCCCTGTGCATTTTCCTTCATTTCACTTATTGTAGCCTGCATTTTTTCATCTAATTTGCAATCCAAGTCAACCAATTCTGTGAGCATCCTGATCACCAGTGCTTTGAATTGTGCTTCTGATAGGTTGCCTATCTCTTTGTTGCTTAGATGAATTGGTTCTGGGGCTTTGATCTGTTCTCCCGTTGGAGCCATTTTTGTTTTTTTTTTTTTTTTTTTTTTGGGGGGGGGGTGTCTAGAAGTGGCTGTTATGTAGTGAGGGGCAGAGCCTTAGGTGTTCCCCTGGGGCAGGGCGGCAACCCAGTTGCTGGGTTGTGACGCTGTATGTGGGAGTGAGGTCTCAGTGTTTTTAGGTTTTATTTCCTGGCGCTGGGTTCCTGGGTTGTGAGATCTGTCTTGTTCCCTGTTTTCATCTGGATTATCTGCACGAGAATGTGGAACCACCTGGTCAGCCAGCTGCCTTGCGCCTGGGGCCTTCCAGCTGCTGCCTGCAGGCCTGGTCCTCCAGCAGCTGCCTACATGCCTGGTCCACCAACTCCTGCTTCCTCTTGCCACAACTCCGCCCCTCTTACCGGTCTTGATGAATGGATGAATGGTTGTCAGACCTCCATACAGTTCAATTTTCTCTCAGTTCTGCTTGTTTTCTTGCTTCAAAATCCTTGTTGTCCTTAATTTTGGTTGTGTGAGGAGGCACAGTGGGTATGCCTCCATCTTGGCCAGAAATCCCACTTTTGTATTTTAAAAAATACTTTAGTGTTACCATGAAGTTGAAACTTGTATTTAGTTAAGAATAATAGTTAAAATGTAGTAAGTACTTATTATGTTCCAGGTATTGTCTTCAATGCTTAAATATATCTGATTTAATGCTCACACCAACTTTCTAAGATAAGTAATATTATCATCCCCATTTTTGTATATGAAGAGACTTCAGTACTTAAAGAAGGGTTAAAATGCTTGCCCAATGTCACGCAGTGAGTAGAGAAGAAATTTAAACCTAGAAATTATGACTCACACTGACTAGGCTTTCCTAGGAAAAATCAGGTCAACTGCCACAGAACGATGTCCACTTCATCTGCAGCAGTCCTATTTCAAAAACAACAGGTACAGTATTTGTCCATGAATTAAAATTGTAAGCATGTTTCTATATGTGGAAAGAGAATGAGAGAGATGTCTGAAAGAATCCTCCCACTTACAATGGGAGTATATAATGTGATTCAGGTTGTATTCACTTTCTTCTGTGTACTTTTCTATATTTTTTTACTTTTAAAAAAATCAGTAAGCATAGATTTTTTTTTACAATACCAATAAAGCTATGAAAATCAACTTATTTGAATATTATTGTTGCTTTAAAAGAATCAAGGCCTACGTTTGGAATTTTTGCGTAAAGCACTAGATCTCGGTAGGTTTTTGGAAACCAGTTGTCCTACTTCAGTCTCGAGAAAATGCTTTTCTAAACCCGTCTCAGCTGCTCATTTCCCTGCATTTGGCCATGCCAAGGTGCATGTGGTTTGCAGGATGCTGCATTTGTATGACGCCACATTCCCCTCCAGTGCCTGGCATGAGGCGAATACCCAGCACATGAGCGAGCTGAAGTGAAGGGTTTTGCTTTCAAAGTCCTAAAAAAAAGGAAATGTATTTTCTGTTTGTTTTCCAAACTCAGTAATCAGAAGGAAACCTCTCTCAGATCGAAGATTTTACGCTCTTAGAGAGAATTTAGCAGAGCATTAACGTGAGGATTGTTCGGCTTGTCACCAGAGCACTGCGTAGCTGCGCGCACAGAGAGGAAGTGCAAAAAGGAGAGGAGGAGGAAAAGTGGCGTGATGCTAACTCTCTCTAACAGTAGTGCCTGACAGAGATAAGAGCTTTCAATTTTAAAACAACCAAAGCATCAATTTGCACTGTAAAAATAGTTTTTATTTACTTAACCAGATATTATCTAATTGCTGGTGAATTGTGCAGATCAAGTGTCAATGTTAAAATGTAATACTTCTGCTGAGGAAGATCTTATAGTAACACTCAGTCAGAAATACTGATTTGGAAGGCTATGGCATTCTTCAGAAATCAAACAGAAGGTAAGACTACCTCCTACACAAAGCTAAAGGAGGAATCATCAAAGCCACACACATGTTCAGTACCTTAGAGATCGTATCACAGAGCAACCCTTCCCACGAGAATATAATGACGTAATCATGCATACCGCTCTTCTGCTTGCTGATGTCATTTCTGGTGCCTATATATTCCTATCTTCTCTCTTAATACCTCAGGTTTCCTAAAGTGGAAACATATTTCCTTCAATCAGCTGGCAATTATAAAATAGAGAAATTTAATTAGAAGGTAGTTGGGATAAATTGAACTGATTAAGCAAGGATTTTTTTTAAAGCTAGGGCGGGGGCACTAGAACAGAGCTCTTAGAAATAGTTCCCATGGTAGACATGTGCATAGTAAGAGATAAGGCCCAGGAGAGACTGAGATTCAAACTGGTGTGAAAGACAAAGAGAATGGCTCTCAACAACCCCTCTTTAAGGTAAGACTTTCTGCTCAGCTTCAGGGAATGCAATTAGCAGATAGCCTCTGGCTGGCAGCTACTTCAAGGTCTACCTCTGCTGCGAGAGCCTCCTTGCCCAAGATCGCCCCTTCCTGGGTGATCGAGTGAATAAATGACAAGGGAGTACAAAGGCAGAGTCATTTCAGCCAAATGTGGGACACTCCACAGGTACTCATCACTCTAGAGTTCCTTGTTGGGTTAACTGAAGCTTTATGGAACCTACAATACATTTCAATGTTCCCTCTACCCAATCCTGGTTTCTCCCCCTTGCTTTCATAGGTATTGCTCCCTTGAACCTTAAACTCCATCTCACTATCTGCTTCTAGAGGACTCTACCTCAGAAGCTAGCCATCCACAGATGCAAAAAGAGGAGATGACAAAATGTGCCCCTTTGGCCCATCATTTGTGCTGGTCACTGCAAGGCTCTTCTCTCTTTTCTTGCTTTTGTGTTACCGAAGGCCACATTTTAATTTTAGCCACTTTTTTTCATTCTGTCTATATCAGTCAAAGTTGTACCAGGAAACAGATGGATGTTCCATTTTGGGATATGGCACTCCTCAATGACTGAAGAGCATTTTTTTTTTTTTTCCAAGAGGGTAAGGGAGCAAGAAATAGAGGGAGAGAAACATCAATTGGTTGGTTGACTCTTGATTGCAAGCCACCTGGAGACTGAACCCACGACCTACACATGTGTCCTGACTGGGAGTCGAATCAGTGACCCTTCACTCTGCAGGACAACACCCAACCAATTGAGCCACACAGATCAGAGCTGATTGAAGAGATTTTAATAAGGGACTACTCATAAAGGTGTGGACAGTGTTAAGGGAAACCAATAGGGCATGTGACAGCCCAGGCATGAAGGAACAGTGACCCCTCCCTGCACAGAACTGTAGGAGAGGGCTGCCCAACAAGAACAGAAAGGCTTCAGTAAAGGATCTCAGTCAAGAGAACCTCACCATTCTACTTTCTGATCTTCTGAGGGTACCTCCCATTGATCAAACCAAGCCAGATACCGGAGCATAAGGGAACACTTTGAAGCAGTCTTAAAGGTCTGGGTTCTGGGGATAGGCCAGGGTGGCAAAGAGTGGTGAGTGAATTAGAAGGAACAAAAATACCCCCCACTCTGTCATTGCTCCTTCACTAAATGTTCCTGAGTAATACTACCTAACATTCTCTACATCCAAGATGACATGTATGTGTTATTCATGGATCAAGGGGCTCAGTGGATTAGTCTCATCAATGGGAAGGAAAGGAATTTATTGTTTGCTGGGCACCAACTTTGAAACAGGGAGCTTAGCATTTCACATACAAATCTCGTTTTTCAGGATAGGTGTTATTTATTGACTGCCCATGCATGATGCGTCAGACACTATTCTAGGGACTGGAGATATAGGAATGAACAGGACAAAGTTCTTGCTCTCATGGCCCATTCATGCTAATGAAGGGAGACAGATAAGAACAAGCAAATGAATAAGTGAGCAAAATGACTGCAGGTAACCGTAAGCTATGGAGATAAGTGTCTGTTTAGATAAACTTGTCAGGGAAGGAATCTCTGAAGAGTGACATCAGACTTAATATAAGGGAGTAAGAAGGCAGAACATTCTGTACAGAAGGAAGAATTAATGAGGTCACATTTCCTTGTCTGAAGTTTGATTTACAAAGATTTAAAGAAAAAACAAAGGAGGCATATTGGATACATTCCAAGATGTCAGAGACAAGTCTTTAAGGCGGAAATTAACTTAGGAGTCCTGGCTGGGTAGCTCAGTTGGTTAGAGTGATATCCCAGTATGCTGAGGTTGTGGGTTCAATCCTGAGTCAGGGCATATACAAGAAACAATCAATAATATACACATAGCCCATGGACAATGGACAACAATGTGGTAAAGGCTGGGAGTGGGGGTTGGGGGACTTCATGAAGGTGGGGGGAAGGGGGTGAATAGGGAACATCTATAATAATGTCAATGAAAAAAAATTTTTTAAAAAGCAAGCAATGACTCTGGCTGGTGTGGCTCAGTGCATTGAGTACCAGCCTGTGAACTAAAGGGTCACAGCTCAATTCCCAGTCAGGGAACATGCCTGCATTATAGGTCAGGTCCCCAGTTTGGGGCATGTGAGAGCCAACCACACACTGATGTTTCTCTCCCTCTCTTTCACCCTCCCTTCCCCTCTCTCTAAAAATAAATAAAATAAAATCTAAAATAAAAGCAACCAATGAATACATAAATAAGTGGAACAACAAATTGATCCCTCTGAAATAATTTTTTAAAATTTTTACAAAGAACTAACTTGGCAGATAAAATCAAGAAACATGAAGGCAGGAGGAGAGTTGTAGGACATAAAGTAGAAGATGAAGATGGAGGTCCATTCATGCAGGAACTTGGCTGTAGAAATGAAATGTAAGTTTTATTCTAAGTGCAATGGGTAGCCATAGAAAGTTCTAAGGAAGGGGATAACATTATTTATGTTTTTATCATATAATTTTACTTTTTTTTTGTTTTGCTCTGTTAACTCCTACTTATCCTTCAAGTCTCTTAGGTTATATCACTTAGTAAGCCCATCATTCAATAATGTTATTGAATGAAAAAGAATGCATGAATGAATTGATTTCTTTTAAGATTTTTTAAAAAGATTTTATTTATTTATTTTAGAGAGAGAGGAAGGGAGGTAGAAAGAGAGGGAGAGAAACATCAATGTGGGGTTGCCTCTCACATGCCCCCTACTGGGGACCTGGCTGGTAACCCAGGCATGTGCCCTAGACTGGGAATCAAAGAGGTGACCCTTTGGTTCGTAGGCCTGCACTCAACCCACTGAGCCACACCAGCCAGGGCTAATGTCCCTTTTCTGATTCAAGGATCAAATCCAGTGTACCACATTGTCATCCCTCCTCAGTCTTCTATGACAATCTTCTCTGACAGTTTTTCATCCTTTCCTTGTCATTCCTGATGTTGACACTTTGGAATGTCCCTCAGTTTGGGTTTGTCTGATGCTTTCTCGTGATTAGACCAAAGTTGTAGATTTTGAGGAAAGAATATTGTAAGATTGGTGTGTCCTTCTCATCAGAGCCTGTCAGTGGATACACGTGATATCAATATGTTTAATTGCTGGTATTGTTACCTTGATTACTTGGTTAAGGTGATGTCTATCAGGTTTCTCTATTATAGAGTACTATTTTTTCTTCCATACTCAATTTGAAGAAAGTTATCAAGTCCACCCACTTTCAAGAAAGGAGAATTTAGCTCCACCTCCTAGAGGGAAGAGCATTAAAGAATTTCAATAGTAAGTTCTCCAACAGTTAGGAACCTAGCTTGTTATCTACAATATATTTACTTATTCACTCAACCCCAGCACACATGTAACATATTTTCAAAATTGATAACCCATACCCTGTGATAAACAAATTGACCATTCAGAGTTAAATGTTTGTGTATAACTTTTTATTTATAGCCTTACAGTAGCTAATCAGAACACTTTTTTACAAAGTTATTTCTGACAGCTCCTTTCTTACCCATCTCCTTTGTGTGCTGTGTCATACAGTTGTAATACAGATAGATTTGCCATAGCCTGCATTCCATCTTGGGCTCCCCCACTATCCAAGTTGATTTTAAAAAATTTGCAGTCAGTAATATCAACTCTTTGAGTCATACAGCTCTGTGGGTTCTGACAAATGTATAGTCACGTATTTACTACCACTGTACCAAATAGGACTGTTCAAAGTCATCTTAAAGTTAACATTTAAGCCAAAAGCTTATTTTATCTGTATTATTTGGAGAATTCTTAACTTCAGTTGTAGTCATGAGGCTAGAAAGATAATATATTAGATGATCAAAAGCAAAATAAATACATCTTTTAATCTTTGCAAGACAAAACTCCAATAACGGTTACCTTTGGAGCTTCTACCAGTTCAAAGTTGAGAATGCTTAAATAAAGAGCTGTGTATCTTGTGACTTTTTTTTTTCATTATTTAAGGATTAGATAGGGGACACAAATCTGACATTGAGTATACAAAAAGAAATGAAAAAATCAATTATAAGACTCATCAAATTTAATTAAAATACATTTGGAAACAAAGTAATTGATTTTGAAAGGGCTATTTCTCACCGAAATAATTTCTATGACCCATTCTGGTCCCAATACACTGCCGGGAAACTTCATTTGGTTTTCCATAAATGTCCTTCAACTAGGCTGGGCTCCTAATGAAGTGGTGGCAGGAGGTGGCAGTGGGAAGGAAGAGAGAGACAACCAGGAGGTTAGGAAAGGGAGAAACGCAGAAACCTCAGTCTACAGCCTCAGCTGATTGCCGACTGAGGTGCAGTGCGTGCAGCCTGGTTCTAGGCCAGGAATACTGGCCTTGCATTCCTGGGCAGCCGCATGGAGCAGGAAGGACCAAAGATGAAATTCAAGCACATGTTTATTCTTCTCCTAAGCCTGTATCTACTAAACAGGAAATGACTTACCACCCCACAAGTCTTCTCTCTCTCTCTCTCTCTCTCTCTCTCTCTCTCTCTCTCTCTCTCTCCATATATATATATATATATATATATATATATATATATTCATTCAAGCATCAAGAATAGTTAATCAAAATCTATTAACAATGTGTTGCTGCTGATGAAGACAACAAAACAAATCATTTGAGGAAGTGCTTTCCAAGGCTTTGCCCACCAACAGAATTAATCTACTAGATTCACTAAAATTATATTACTAAATATACCCATATTTTAGCCTCAGGAGTAACCATGACTTGGGCTCACCAAAGCTTCATAGAAGGCAATCATATACCAAATGCCTCAAATATTTTGTATTTCCATCACTTTAGGGGTTTATTTTATATTTCCTCAAGAGAGTATCTTTAACACTGTTTACCATTCATGATTTTTCATTACAACAAGATTTCACAAAAACTCCTTCTTAACTATGTGTCTCCTACACCAAGTAGTATTTTACTTTACATCAAATCAGTAGTGTCCAGGGCAATTTTTACTGATTGATAAAGCTTTTGCAGGGCAAGCTGTAGGTTGCTAGTTGAGATCCCAGAAACATGTGGCAGGATGTCATTCTGGCCTGTCAGCCTGAGAAGGTGACAACTTGTGTTTTTCAGGTGGGATTATGTTTTGTTTATTTCTTTATCTCCTACAATGTGTGAAGGAGATACAAGTATTGAGTATTCATCTTCACTATTTTGGAAGTTTCTGTACTTATCTGAATGTTGTGATTATTACTATTGGCTTAGGAATAACAAATTCCATTTCTGGTTATAAATTTTAAAAGTATGCTAATGATTTTCCTGTTCACTTTATCAAGTAAGATTGTGATAACTCTGATGGACACTCCAAAGAGTCTCCACTGTTATATCAACTTAATATTACCCTCTGGGCTAAGCAGTAAGCAGTCTTCTCTAAATGGACGAACATGATATCACCTCTCAGTTAATTTCATTAACAGGGAATAATTAATTGGCATTTGGATTTGGAACACATTATGAGACCCTGGGATGTAATTGTCTCCCTCTCCTCCCCTCCCTTTGACTGATACAAGAACAGCACCACCAATCAGGTGTCTCCTTGCCCATTGCCAGGTGCTGGGCCAAGGCTTTTCTAGGCCTGAAACTTTGACGCAAAGCCAAGAGATAAGCAGCCTCTCAATGACTCCTCCACAGCTAGCCACTGTCCCACTTTGGCCCCAAAGTACAATCTGTGACTCAATTTGTTAGCAGCAGAAAAACAACACCAGGTGTTAACCTGGGTTGAGAAACTCAGTTCTTGAGTTCTGGCTAAGAGAAGAACTCAGAGGCAAGGCTCAAATTATAAGAGAAAGTTTATTTAGAAAGTCAGAGAGGTGGAGGAAGTGCACCATAGAGGAAATAGGCCCAGGAAACAAATTCCAGCAAAAGAAGGCCCCTTGAGGCTTGAGAGAGAAGAGAGGAGGGACAAGAGGGGGAGGAGGGAAGGAAGAGGGAAGAGGAGTGTTGGAGAGAGGGAGAGAGCCCTGGGGAAAGAAGGGGGTGGGGAAAGACTGGCTCCACAGAGAGAGGGACCTGTTATTACTTTTCTAGTAACGTTTTTCTTAAACTTACATTAAAATGAAGTTCTATTTCTCTGTACATATGTGAACTGATGGCAAAAATAAAACAAACAAACAAAAAAAAAACATCTTCAAGGTAATCTTGGGGGCAAGAGAAATTTGCCTTGGCTGGGATTATGTTTTCACATTCTCATATCTATGCCATTTTATGTCTATTCTCCAAGACCTTGGTGTATAAACTGCATCTTTCAGCACTAAAGGCCCTTGTGACTAGTCCTCTTGAACTTTTAAGCATGTGCCTTATTAGAAGCAAAATGACGGGAGACCATGACATTGTCAGTGGTATAGCTATGAGGTACAAAATTCTGAGTTATTCAATTTAGAAAACATTTATAGAAAGCCTATTTACTAAGTAAAAGGAAGACCTTGTAGGCATTAGAGATTGAATGGCTCCTATTACTGAGAGAAAAACATTAAGCTGATTTCTTTTCCTTTCTTAAGGACTGAGCATAGTCTTTCATCCTACAAATATTTATCAAGTATCTACTACATGAAAACTGCATAAATTGGAGCTGGAAATTAAGTGGTGATTGAAAGGGAGCCATTCATTTTCACATTTCAGAAGAAAAAGTAAAGATGAAAGAATTTCTTTCTTTTTTTAAATTATATTTTATTGATTATGCTATTACAGTTGTCCCATTTCTCCCCCATCATTCCCCTCCACCCTTCACACCCCCTCCCACCCACAGTCCCCCCTTTAGTTCATGTCCATGTGTCATAAGTTGTTTAGCTTCTACTTTTCCCACACTATTCTTGCCCTCCCCCTGTCTATTTTCTACCCACTATCTATGCTACTTATTCTCTGTACCTTTTCTCCCTCTCTCCTGGGGAAAGACTGACAAACCCTCCATGTGATCTCCATTTCATCTCCATTTCTGTGTCTCTGCTCCTGGTCTACCTGTTTGCTTAGTTTGCTTTTGTTTTAGGTGTGGTTGTTAATATCTCTGAGTTTGCTGTCTTTTTACTGTCCTATTTTTTATCTTCTTTTTCTTAGATAAGTCCACTTAACATTTCATATAATAAGGGCTTGGTGATGATGCACTCCTTTAACTTGACCTTATCTGAGAAGTGCTTTATCTTCCTTTACATTCTAAATGACAGCTTCGCTGGATAGAGCAATCTTGGATGTAGGTCCTTGACTTTCATGACTTGGAATACTTCTTTCCAGCCCCTTCTTGCCTGTTAGGTCTCTTTTGAGAAATCAGCTGACAGTCTGATGGAAACTCCTTTGTAGGTGACTGTGCCCTTATCCCTTGCTGCTTCTAGAATTCTCTCCTTCATTTTAATCTTGGCTAATGTAATTCTGATGTGCCTTGGTGTGTTCCTCCTTGGGTCCACCTTCTTTGGGACTCTCTGAGCTTCCTGGACTTCCTGGAAGTCTATTTCCTTTGCCAGATTGGGGAAGTTCCCCTTTACTATTTGTTCAAGTAAGTTTTCCACTTGTTGCTCTTCTTCTTCCCCTTCTGGTACCCCTATAATTCGGATGTTGGGATGTTTAAAGATGTCCTGGAGGTTCCTAAGCCTCTCCTCATTTTTTTTGAGTTTTTGTTTCTTCATTCTTTTCTGTTTGGTTGTTTCTTTCTTCCTTCTGGTCCATTCCATTGATCTGAGTCCCAGTTTTCCTCCCATCACTATTGGTTCCCTGTGCATTTTTCTTCATTTCACTTATTGTAGCCTCCATTTGTTCCTCTAATTTGCGACCACAATCAACCAATTCTGTGAGCTTCCTAATCACCAGAGCTTTGAACTCTGCTTCTGATAGGTTGGCTACCAGTGCTATGAGCTCTGCATCTGATAGGTTGACCACCTCCTGGTCGCTCAGATGAATTAGCTCCAGGGCCCCAGTCTGTTCTCCCTTTTGAGACATCCTTGGTTTTATTTTTTTTTTTTTTTTGTTTTTGTCTGGTCGTGGCTGTTGCACAGTGAAGGGCAGAGCCTTAGGTGTTCACCAGGGCTGGGCAGCCCAGTCACTGGGTTGTGATGCTGGATGTGGGGGTGGGATTCAAGAGGGAACAACGGCGCTTGCTGTACACTCTTTCGTGGATTCCAGTCCCTTCAGCCTCTTTCCCCTATCAAATTGGGCCCTTCTGGTGTTGATTTCCATGTGGGTGGGCTTGTGCACCCTCTAGGACCCCGTGGGTCTCCCCAACGAACTCTCCTGTGAGGCTGGGACTCCCTCCCAGCACCTCAGCCACTACAAGTATTTTCAGTGGGTTCTTTTAGGCTTCCCTTCCTGGCACTGGGGTCCTGCGCGTCACACAGTCTGTCTTGCTGCCTGTTTTTGCCTGGTTTATCTGTGCGCAAACGTGTGTCTGTGGTCCGCCACCTTGTGCACCTCCGCCTGTGCTCCTGGATTGACTGCGGGCCCAGGACCACCACCAGTTTATCCTGCCCCAACCCAACTCTACCGGCTGTTGACTCCGCCCCTCTTACCGGTCTGGGTGAATTGTTGTTGTCAGGCTCCCACACAATTCAATTTTCTCTCTGTCCTGGTTGGGTTTTCTTTTTTTTTGGTTCTATATATTTTTTTTGTCCTTAATCTTGGTTGTGAGAGGAGGCACAGTGTGTCCAGCTATGCCTCCATCTTGGCCCTGAATTTCATATGTTAAGCTAAAAAAGGTTCCCCTCCACTGAATTGGATGTCTTCAAATAGATCACTTAGACCTCACTGCTTTATAGGGAATAGAATCAAGATTCAAATGTTTATAATGCATTGTGGTTTTAGCATCTGCAGAGTTTTCACAACTTTTCCACAAGAATATTCACCAAAACTAAGATTCTAATGGTTACATCATGAAATCGATTACCTATGGGAAATTGATGAACAGTGTTCATTTAATAAACCAGTACCTACAATAAGAAATATTGTTTGCTGGGCAATTTGGGGGAAAAAATTCTAAGATGTTTCCTTTTAGAACAAGTTAGTTGGGGATACAGGCTGTACTAGAAGGGGAAAAAAAGCCAGGCACCTCTCTGGGTTCCCTTCTCAGATCTTGGCCCTCTAATTCCTTAGCACCTGCATGGTTCCCTGAAGTATGTTATATATCCACTTTTTCTAGTTCTTCTCAGTGGGATGATTGGTTCAATTTAATTACCCTAACTAGAAGTTATGTTTACTTCCATCTTGAGTTCTCTTCTATCAGCTTCTTACCCCCATCACTGTCCTAACATTGCTCTTTTGAAGGTCAGTAGTGGTCTTTGTTGCTAAAGACAATAGTTGATTCTTATTCTTCACTTTCATTAACCTACCAGCATCACTTGAGCACATAATTACTATCCCTTACCTTCAAAACCACCTCTGTTCTGTTTTCTATTTCTCTAGATGTTCCTCCTCTTTTGCTGGTTCCTCTTAAGCTCCCCATCCTCTTAAAAGCTGGGGTGTCCAGGGCTGTCCTCTGACCTCTTCCCTATCTATGCTCAGTCCTTGTTGATCTTACCACTGACACGCTCAGAACTTTCAAATTTGTTATTTCTAGTACAGCACTGTCTCCTGAACCCAACTGATATGTCTAACTTCCTTTATTTCACATCTTCACTTGGATGTCTAATAGGAATCTCAAAATAAGGTCCCAACCCACTAACCTCCACTGTCCCCAAACCTGTTACCTGTAGTCCCTCCCCATCATCTTGGCTAATGGAAATTCATTTCTAGTTGCTCAAGTAAAATCTTGCATCCTTGACTTCTCACATCACGTACACTCCACTAGCGAATCACTTGGGGATTATCTTCAAAGTATATCCAGAATCTGGTCACCACTTCCACTGCTACCACCCTGGCCTAAGTTAACTATATTTTGTTTAATTATTGCACTATCATGCCCTGGTTGGTGTGGCTCAGTGGATTGAGCGCGGGCCTGCAAACCAAAGGGTCACTGTTTCAATTCCAGGTGAGGGCACATGACTGGGTTGCAGGCCAGGTCCCCAGTGGGGGGCACACAAGAGGCAACCACACATTGATGTTTCTTTTCCTCTCTTTCTCCCTCCCTTCCCTCTCTCTAAAAATAAATAAAATCTTTAATTATCATACTACCCCATTTCTGTTCCTGCCCTTGGTCCCATTTAGTCTTTTTCACCAGAGTGGTGAGAGTGATTGTTATTACATAAATTCTATCACTTTATCTCTCTGTTCAAGCCTTTGAATCATCTCCCACACATAAAAGCTAAAGGACTTAAATGTCCCCTATTACATTCATGGACTGTATTTTTCTCCCTTGCTTAACTGCTCCAACCACATTTCCTTGATGTATTTCTGTCCATTGTATCAAACAATGGAAAAGAGGCAACTAAAGTAAAAATAAGCAGAGATGGAACTACATAAGCCACATTGACCTTTCATAATTCATCATGATAGTATTGCCTATAATGTACAAGGCCCTATCCTAGGTATCTGAAATACAACATTGGGGTTAAAAAAAAAATCTTGCACCCCAGCTGGTATAGCTCAGTAGGTTGAGCATGGGCCTGTGAACCAAAGGGTCATAGGTTCGGAACCCAGTTGGGGCACGTACCTGGGTTGTAGGCCAGGTCCCCAGTACGTGGCGTGTGGGAGGCAACCACACATTGATGTTTCTCTCCCTTTCTCTTTCCCCTCCCCTCTCACTAAAAATAAAACCTTAAAAAAAAAATCTTGCTCTTCTGGAGCTTGCATTCCAATGGGAAGTAGATAGTAAAGTATGATATAACTATGGTATAATGCTAAATGTTATGGAAGAAAATAAAGCAAGAAAGGGGGATAGTGAAGGCCAAGTAGTGGTTATAAATTTAAACAGGGGCCCTGGCCAGTTTCCTCTTCAGCTCCCCATCCTCTTAAAAGCTGGGGTGCCCAGGGCTGTCATTTGACCTCTTCCACTCTGTTGGAATGTCATCCTGTAAACCAAAGGGTCATGGGTTCAATTACCCCTCAGGGCATTTGCCTGGGTTGCACATTTTGTTCCCAACAGTCAAAAGGCACATGTGAGAGGCAACTAATGGATGTCTCTCCCCTTCTCTCCCCACTCCCTTCCCCCTAAGTATGTCCTCAAGTGAGGATAAACAATTTAAACAGGGTACTCAAATAGCCATGGCAAGCAGAATTGTAGGTGTTTGAGTATCAGATATACAAGGTCTGTCTGGAACAAGTCCAGCCATTGTTAACGGTTGGTGTGACTTTGATATAACCTGGCAGCGAAGGAGAGTGGACTGGAATGTGCAAGCATGAACAATGACAACTTCACTGTATTAGTCGGGGTGGTAGACTCCATTGACTAAGCATGTGTACTGTGTGGACATCACATTCAAAATGACTGAGTAGAGCAACAAATCTGCATCAAATTTTACGTTAAGCTTGAACATTCCTCCACGGAAACTATTTGGATGGCTCAGAAGGCCACAGCTATGGGCAACTGGTGATTGGCAGCTTTATCATGGTAACGTGCCCACTCATACATCACATCTCATGCAGTTTTTTGGTGAGACATCAAATCACCCAGTTGACTTAGCACCTCTACAACCCAGATTTGGTGCCCTGCAACTTCTGGCTTTTCTAAAATCACCTATGAAAGGGAAGAGACTCCACTGTCAATGAGATTCAGGAAAATATAGGACAGCTGACAGTGATTCGGAGAACTGTGTGAGGTCCCAAGGAACCTATTTTGAAGGGGACTGAGGTGTCATTGTCCTATGTACAATGTTTCTTGTATCTCCAATAAACATCTTTTTCATATTACATGGCTGGATACCTTCTGGAGCCCTCATATATACATATATATTGGAAAAGATCATGCTAGGTGAGACAAAAGTATTAAGAAATTTTCAGACTTTTTACCAATCTCCCCTAATTTATTACAGAAGTAAGGTCCAAGCACATGTATCAATAACTGACTTTTTTTCTGGGCTAAGAACTTTAATGGTATTATCTCAAGGGAAACTGGGTTGACTTTTTTCAATGATTTCAATAAAGACTTTTTAAAAATTCATGGGGTGATTGAACCCCCTCCCAAATTTTAATGACTTGCTAGTCTGACAGCATTGGCCCGTTATCAGTTATCACATGTTATACCATGTTTTAAATTTGTCAGTTAACCTGCAACTTGTTCAACATATCTTGTTGGGTTTGCTTAGTCCAAATTACTCAAGTATACATATGTAATTACCAGTTCTAGAAATAGTAAACAGATGAACCCTGGATTAGCTGCAGACCACTTAAGACCAATTTTCTAATTTCTGTGGCTGCACAAACCTTGAATAAACAAGTTTTCCAAACCCCTGCCTTAGATGCCTTTGCTAATTAGCAGGGCCCCAAACTAATTTGTCCTTAGTCACTAGCCCTGGCCCTCTTCAGCTTCTAAAGTTTCCATAAACACTAATTTGTAACTTCTAATAGGCCCCAATGATCCCCCCCCCCCCAAAACTCTTCCTACTTTTACAAGATAAAGCACTAACTGGAAATATTTAAAAAAATGGAACCTTCCCATTCATAAATGCACATCAGTAAATAAAATTATAATTCTTCCTACATACATCAGCAAAACTTAATTGAAAATTGCTCCATATTCCAAAGTCTTTTTCTCCCCATGTATACCATCACCACCACCAATTGTGCCTAAAGCCAAAACTAATCTTTCCCCGTAAGCACAATTGTTCAAATTTTCCAGATAAAAATGAGTAAACACTTATTTTAGATTCATAAGGACTTAAAAACCAGGTTGTTTGTCATCCCCTTTAAATGGTTATCTTTTCCTCATCATGGCACAGGAAAACAAAATTTGTACAACAGTCCCAACCTCATCTATAGCTTGTTACCTGCAGTAACCAAGGTCATAGATATGAAACGGCAAAGGATACCCTGAAACAAGTGATCACGCTTATTATAGCATGTTGTCTTAATTGGTCCTATTTTATTACTCTTAATCTCTTACTGTGCCTAACAAACTTTTGTTTCCACAGAAAAAAATAGTGCACATAGGGTTTGGTGCTACCCATGCTTTCAGGGATCCACTGGACATCTTGGGACACATCCCTCACAGGTAAGCGGGAACTACTTACTTCTGGAGAATATTAAATTCCCCAAAGCTACTCTTGGTGGAAAACAACTGACACAAGGGTGCAGGCAGCCAGCTCTGCAATTGGAATCCTGCTCATTTACCGCTTAATAATTACACCAAAAAGGTTTTTTAGTCTTCTTTTAGCACATTGGCTTACATTTTTATAATGCTGGAAATGCTTGTGGGCATTTTCACTGGTCCCATTTACTTGTCAAAAGAAGGCATAATAGTGAAAGCCTAAAAGCTACAGTGTTAAATTAAGAACTCAAAAACGGCCATTTGCAACTTAAGTGCTTTCTTGTACAAAGCATCAAAAACTTAATACAAGTACTAGTCTTAAGCAGTCACACAAGTCTAAGCCACATTTATTTGCACATGTAATGGGCAACAGATACTCCAAATTCATACAAATTTATAAAACGAAGGTAATAATCACTTGGTACACTTGTGGTATCTTGTTTACAGATTCAAGTGTAAATGAACTTTATTTTGTAAACTTTTCATACAATACTTAAACAAAAAAATCTTGAAAACACTTACTGGCATGTTTCAGTTTAGAGCCAACACAAAGGTTAAGACAAGACCACAAACTCAAAAACCAAGTTTAGAATATATTTTTCTATCTCCCTCCCCTGGAAAGAAGTGATTATTTTAACAGATGCATATGCTGTGTCACAAATGAAAACACAAGAATGATGCTCCCATAATTGTGAGGAAAATGCCAACCAAATCATACCATTTTAATTTATATACCAAATATATGGTGTAAATATGAGAAACAGGGAAATGCTTCGATGAAAATGAGGGAAATTAGAAAAAGTAGTAAATCTTAAGAACTATGCCCCCCAAAAGCTGCAAAGACCTGACTTTGACAATGCAAAATAATTTTCTAAGGCAAATAAAAGTGGGGAAACCTTCAGACATTCTAATCATGTTAAGTATCTAATGATAAAAGCTGAAAATGATATCAAGGGGCTATTTATTATACAAGTGTCGAGGACATCCCAAAACTAATGAAAGAAATGCACATTTATTTCTACAAAAGCAACATATGATACAGAATTAGAAGGGAACAGACTCAAAGATTTACCTATTAAAATATACAGATTCTTACTGAAGAGTATAGGATATTTAAAAAAGATGACAAGGGATGTTAATCTTTTTTATTATAATTATTTTTTTTACATATTTTGGAACCTCACATAATTTTGATAAATAACTCTTACAAAATTATGCAAAAAGTACAAGAATGTCTGGTAAACAAACAGTCTGTATTTTCCAAAAAGATTTTTTTACAACATGCAATTCTTAAGGCAGCATCCTCCTTACAAGGAAAGGTAATCCTTTTACTCATCAAGAAATCTTCTGCTGCAAATTGGCTAAGAAAGCCTGGCTTCTTCCATTAACGCCTTTTGTCTTTCCTGTCTGATTTTCGGTCTCTTTCACTTCTTGAAGATCTTTTGCCTGATCGACTACTCTCTGATATAGACCTCTTTCTGTCGGACCGGGAATTCTTATCCTTTGATCCTTTTGTATCTCTACTACTGCCACCTTTCGAAGATTTGTGACTCCTTTCTAGTCCTGATGTATCCCTTCGCTTCCGATCCACGCTCCTTCTGTGCTTTCTGTCTCTATTATGTCCCCGACCCCTACTGCGACTTCTACTCTCACTACTACTAGTAGTGCTGCTGCTGCTGTCTCTGCTGCTGCTGCCGCTGGTACTGGAGCTGCTACTGGAACTACTTCGACTACTACTACTGCCACTGCTGGAACTGCTTCCGCTGCTGCTACTGGTTGAACTGCTACTAGAACTACTACTGCTGCTGCTCCGACTTCTACTCTTGCTTGTTTTATTTCTAGCTCGACCTCTACTTCTGCTCCTAGTTTTGGTTTTGGATTTGCTCTCTGAATGTACTGTCAAGAGTGGCTCCACTGTCATCTCAGTAAGTTTTACAGATTCTACAGGAATCTCCTTCCTCTCAGGTAGTAAATGCCCTTGCTCCTGAATAACCTGAGGCGATGACTCTACAACAGCTAATGGCAAAGCCTCAGGTTGAGAGGAAGGATGGGGCTGGAGTACTGGTTGGGACTGAGATAGGGGCTGGGGCTGGGGCTGAGGCTGAGGCGGGGGCTGAGCCAGAGCCATAGGCTCAGGTTGAGGCTCAGATTCTTTCTCTTCTTTGTCCTCAGACTCATTTTCCATTTCTAGAGCATTAGCATTCTCTTTTGCAGGAGAAAGAGACTTGCATTCTTTATCTGGCTCAACTTCAAATTCCATTTCTGGCTCCAGCTCCTTGTTAGTTTCACTTTCTGAAGGTTCTACACTTTCAACCTGGTGGGTTTCCATTACCTCCTGCTCAGCAATTACATTTTTGACACTCTCCACCATCTCTAGCACATCCATAACTTCAGGCTGACTATCCTGCTGCTTCTCACTTTCCCTTACCTCAGTTTCCTCTTCCGTCTTAACCTCCATCTCCTGTTTTTGTTCCTCCTCCTCCTGTTCTTTCTCTGCATCACTATGAACTATACTTATTTCCTTTTCGTCTTCCTCTCCTGCTTCCTCCATTTCTACATCATTGTGCTGATTACCTGTCTCCTCCAACTCTTCCTCTCGCTGAGCCACCTTACCCTCTTCTTGTTCCGCCTTCTGTTCTTCATTTCGCACCACCTGTTGCTCTTTTTCCTTCATTGCTTGTCTTCTAGGCCTAGCCTCCATTTTATTTATTTGTTCTGCAAATTCGAGGCGTCTACCTTCAAATAAAGCTAAAGAATAAAAATTTACACGTGTAAAATTTACTATGGTTAAGCAAATCAGTCACAATTTGACCCCTGGCCACAAACTGTCATTGAGTTTTATCTATATATCTTTTTGTAAAGAAATGATGACAAAAAAACTAATTATCACAAGTTAAGTAATTACAAATCAACACAAAATGACAAAAGAAATAATCCACCCCAAACCTATATATATAAATTAGTCACAAGCAAAAACTACATCATATTATCTAAGTGATGGACAACAAGGACGATCTTTGGCTGTTTAACTTCATGCTAGTTATAAAACAGCAAAACTTCCTTCAAATAATCACTTTTAATGATATACCATGCATTAATTTTCTTGATCTCAAGAAGGAATGTCATCTCATTACCATCTTAGCAGTAACTATCCTTCCATGTGTGCTCCTCCCTCTCTGGACTACACTGATGTTCTGATGTTCAACTTTTCTTGCTTCATTAGTATTTGTGCCTGGCTACCAGAAAGTGTCAGGCAAAAGTCATACCACTCAAATGCATAAGAAATGCTCATATGTTAAGTACTGCCTACAAAATATAAGTTTCTGGTTAAACTCCATCATGAACAAATGCTCCCACACTCCAAACACACTAGCATCGTATTTTAACAATCAACTATTAAATCACAACCTATTACAGGAAACAAACAAATGTTTATCCATGAGTGTGTTACCTTACGCATTAGGAATATTTTAATGGATCTCTTCATGTACACTTACCATTCATTTTTCTCTGTGATTCTTCTATTAGTTTTTGGGTAGCTGGACACATTCTTCCAGGAATATAGAACAAATGGGGCTTTGTCTTAGTTCTTATATATTTAATTATCTTGGCATTGTGCTCATTCCATTCTTCTTGCTAAAGAAAAGGTAAAAAGATCAGTGTTTTTGTAAACATGAAAGATCAGTATTTTAGAATTCGAAAATACTACTCACCAGCTGCGCAAGCTCAACCTTCTGTTCCAAAAGCCGCAGTTCTGTCTGTTTAGCACGCCTCTCTTCAAAGAGTTCTCGCCTCTCATTTTCAACCTGCTTTCTCTCTTCTTCTGCCTGCACTTCAAGTTTTTGTTCAATTTCCTGGCGTCTCTTTTGCTAAAGATAAAAATGAACTTTAAAATCTTATTACATATCCTGATTACGTGAAGCATTACAATTTTACTAACTTATCTGCAAATAAGTTTCACATTTGCAATTTAGAGTACCAGCTAATCCAAACTTAGTACTACTTAGCATTTGAGACTGACATTTCTTTCAGAAAATGGGAACTGAAGCTTTTCTGTGTAAAAATCTGAATTTTAAAGCCATCAGCCAATATCAGTAAGTTCCATTTCAACATGACTTTGAGCTAAAGTTCATAAATTAACTGCACACAGAAAAATGTCTTATTATAAGTTGTCTTCAGTTATTCTTCTTAAATAAAAAAATGATAGATATGATGTCCTAATGTAGTTAATGTCATTCCTTCTCTCCATCTATTAAAAAAACCAAACTATGCTTACTCTTCACATTAAAACACCTTTAAGCTTTTTATATTCTCTAGTAAAATTAACACATAAAAGCTGAAATAAGTTTATTAATCTCCTATAACTGAACTGTTATCTCCCTTTCCTCTGTAAGTTCTCCCCTGAGAAGCAAAAATTTGGGTATTCAACTCCACAGACCTTCAGCAAAATATGAGCTACTAGAAAGATGACCCAGTTAAATAAACTGTGGAGGGCAGTAAATATTTAAGCTTTTGCTTCTAGAATGCTAAGTATTGCCCCTCAGTGTGTAAATAAGTCTAAAAAATTAGAATTACTGAAACTAGTAGCAATGATGTATTCAATACCCTTGCACAAGAAAAAGTACTTTGAAGCCTAAAAGGACTTGTCCAAGACCACAAAACAAGGTTGATATAGAGCTGAGGCCAGAGCTCAGGTTCTCTTGAGTCACAGACCACAGTTCTTTCCACTACAAAGAATTTCACTCAATTGGTTCACAGCACCTTAAGAAAAGACCAGTTAACAGGTTAACAACTTCAAAAAGCTTTATGTTTTTCACTGGCTTCATTTCAGGCTGCAACTAAATCTTGAGAGCTTCCTGATTTTTTAAAAACATGCAAACAACTACTTTGATAACTTAAGTAAAGGAAACAAAGGAAAAATTGCATAAATACCCTTTCAGTAGCAACAGTGGATTCTTGTTTAAATTTCTGAAGAGTGCCCATCAACAAGCCAAATATTCGCCGGTTCCTAAAGAACAAAAGAAAATTAGATCTCAGTAGGATTCACTACATTTAAACCTGCCATTTCCTAAAAAGAAACAGTATAGGCACTCGACAACTGCTTAACTTTTTTTGTTAAAGATTTTATTTATTTTCAGAGAGAGGGAAAGGGACAGAGAAAGAGGGAGAGAAACATCAATGTGAAAGAGAAATCAGTTGGTTGCCTGCTGCACAACAACTGGCCCATTACCCAAGCATGTGCCCTAACAGGGAATCAAACCTGTGACCTTTCACTTCACAGGCTGGTACTCAATCTGCTGAGCACACCAGCCAGGGATACTTAAATTTTCTTAAAATTTCATTATCTGACAGGGGTTTCTTCTCCCCAGAAATCACAAAAAGTACCTTTGCTTTCCCTTTTCATCCATATTTTGATCCTGGATAAGGTCTCTCCGCGTGCGCTCTTTGGAGGTAGCTACAACTGAAGACTGCAAAGCTGGCTGCAGGAGAAAAGAAAATCTCAGTATTTTAACAAGCATATGAGTGGTACTCTTTGAAATGTTCTAAGATGAAAATACTATATTCATCCTCTAAGAAGTTTTTTTTTAAAAGATTTTATTTTATTTATTTATTTATTTATTTATTTATTGAGAGGGGAAGGGAGGAAGAAAGAGAGGGAGAGAAACATCAATGTGTGGTTTCCTCTCACATGGCCCACACTGGGGACCTGGCCCGCAACCCAGGCATGTGCCCTGACTGGGATTCGAACTGGCGACCCTTTGGTTCACAGCCTGCGCTCAATCCACTGAGCTACACCAGCCAGGGCTAAGAAGTTCTTTTCATCTCAATTACCTTTTTAACATCATCATCCTCTGGGTCGCTTTCTTGGCGTGATTCTCTCCGTGTCCGACGCTCCCCGCCCAGCCTGTGGCAGAAAAAATAATTTAAGTGACCACTATGGAATTTGGCTTAAGTGTATACCTAGGGCAAATGACTCTACCTTTTCTAGGACTCTTTTCCAGAAGCCTCATTCTATCAGTCTCCATCAAATTTTATACTTTCTTCCAGTAGTGAGGACAAAATATATCATCAATGCCCAATCCAGACTCTGATCTCCCTAATCCTCAAACTGGCTAAATTTTTGTAGTATGAGACAGAAAAGCAGCAGAAATTGACTGTTTTCTCAATCTTACTCATCTCAACCTTTATTTTAGTTAGTAGTTATCATTAATGAAAAACTGAGTTTTGATAGACACTGTGTGTCTAAGTGACCAAAAATAACCACACAGGATGATCTGCTCATGAATTCCTATCTGGGCAAGACATGGCAAGTAGTCACATCCCAGGCATAAGTTTCCTTAGCCAAGTTCAATTTATGTCAGGTGAGTTCTGTCCACCGCTCTTATGAATCTAAGATAACATACCTTTGAAATGTCTCAGTGATTTCAAGACCCCTTGAAGGTACAACCACAGGCTCCATAGCACAAGACCACAGAGTACTCATTGTTGTTATTGTGTTCTAACACACAATCTCTATGTGCAGTAAATGTTAACTTTCCTGTATCCACCAATGTAAAAGAAGTCTCTCCATTTTGCTTTCTATACAATCCTAGAGATTTCCCTGCTTTGCCTTCTCCAGCCTATTTAATCTACCACCAATAGATTTCATGTAACCCTCATGTCTCCTTCTTTCATTCTAATGTATAAAATAAGCTGCAAAACTACTGTTCTCCAGAGTATTTTCTCAATCCGTTGAGATTTTGTTCCTGCGCATATGCTCAAAATTTTGGCTCGTATAAACTCTTATAAAACTTTTCTATAAGCTGGACATATTTCATTGGCAAAATATTCATTAAATGTTGACATGTGAATGCCACCTCAGAAAATAAAACACATTTAGTATGCCTTCAGAATCTTCTTTTCAACGTACCTACTGACTGCCCCTTCAAGGTCTCTCTGTTTGGCTGGGGGTCCTCCTCCACTATCTGAGAATCCACGCCTGTGATTAAAAATGTCCAACACAAAGCACTTGAAAATTAAGACAAATGACATTTCCATTTAGCAAAAAAAATTTAAATTTTTAAATACCCTTCCAATAAAAGCAACCCTCAATGTATATTCACTCCAAGATGCTGTTAGAGCATTTTTAAAAATCCACCAGAATTAAGTATACATAAGAATCATAGTTACTATATTCTTTAATCTTTTAGTTCTGCATGTAAATGAAGTTCTGCCATAAGTGTGCAGAAACTACAGGTGATCACAGCTTTAAACACAAACATTTCTAACACTGGTTCTACCATGAATTTTGTTTAAAATGCTATGTTAATTTAATATAAAAATCACCAGTAGTTTAGTATATGAGTTAAGTCCTAAGGAAATCTTACCTCAGCAATAAACTACCACGTCCTCTACCTCCACCAGGACCAGAAAGGGCCAGCAATCTGGCTTGGATGGGCCTACAAGACATTTGCAAATCAGTGTAAAAATCACACGTGGACACATCTAATGTACTTCATTCACTGGTGCGGTTCACCATAAAGAGAAAATAAATAACCAGAAAAGTTCTCAAGAGACGGGCCAAATCTACATATTTATAAAAAGACAGGAAACACCATTTTATCTTACTTCCTTAATTTTTCAACATCAGTTATCACACAAATCATATTGACCTCGACGCCACTACACATTAACAAGCTGGGATTAGTTCCTATTTTTGCCAACCCCAAGAAAGCTGCACGTGGGCAAGAGTCTGGCGACGAGGCGGCGAGCCGTGTGCTCGGAGGGCCTCCGGGCCAGCTCGGCCTGGTGGTCGCCGGCAGGGGAAGGGGCTTTGTGCTGCAGTTCCGGGCCCGCACAGCCAAGGGCGGGAATCCGAAGTCCCGGTCTTCCCACAGGCCTGGAAGCCAACCAGCGCACGCTCGATCCGCTCTCCTTCCTCACGCACCTGAGCCAGAGGACCTATGGCCGGGGACCTTGGAGACACCTCACCTCACTTAAGACCGGTTTCGACCGCCGCCTCGGAAACAGGCCGCGATGTTACAGCCTTCTCATAGCTGATCGCCCTCCCCGCCCCCAATTCACCCTGGTTTGATGGCTGCCTCTCGGAGCCGGCATTGCTCATATGATCCTTACCTCACATCATTAGGATCCCGCCCGGTGAGCTTGCGAATATTCTCATCCACGTTCTTTAGGCTCTCTTTGGCCTTTTCCAGCTGCTCCTGCAAAGTTCTCACTGCGACCGCCATCTTCTCCCCGCAGCAGGCTTCGAGACTGCTCCACAGGCCGCCCCTAGCTCTGTCGTGCCGCCAGAGGCGAGGAGACTGACAGCTGGGCTCAGCCAATGATGGTAGGCCTTGTTTTCGGCCTCAACCACTCAGCAAGCGGAAGGGGGAGAATCTTCCGATTTGCGACTCTGGGCCAATGAGAAGTCCGCCAGGCGGTCCTCTCCCCCCCCCCAGTTAACTGCGAGTGGCTGGGCTCTGCTTTTATCGCAGTGCCCGGGCGGGTTTATAAGTCCTTGGTCCTGGGAGACGCGGGCTTGCTGGTTTGCTCTCGTGGAGTGGACTGCAGAGTTTTGCAGCTCTTTTAAGTTGTGCTTTGACGGGCTTGTCTTAGCCATTTACTCTATCAAAGTGGGCCGGAGGCGAATGTAGTCTCCCACTCCCCATCAATGATTAGATTAGCAAAGGGTGCGGCCGTTGTGTGGTGCGCATGCCCAGAGAGTGTGGGGGCGCAGGCTTCCCTAGATTAGGTTGAACCAAAATGGGCAGAGGGAAGCAAAGAATGAAAAAACAGGAAAAATCCTTAATCTTAATCTGATAGCCAACAGTTATTTTGGGATACTGTATGAAACGCTTTACTCGTGTTATGCCTCTTAAAAGCTTGAATAAAATACCTATTTTTTCCTGATAATGGAAATTGAGAGTGGGGATACTGTTAATTTTCCTAGGTCTTGCCAACCTAGAATCACAGTCAGATCAGACCTTGTGCAAGGCTGTAATACAAGAGAAAAGCGATGATGAGGATGATGAGACAGATGAGGCAACGTTAGCCTCTACACCTGGTCCAGGGAGCGGTGCTATTGTTGGTTGTGTTTGTGATACTGTCCAACTGGTTCTGCTGTACCTTCATTGCCACCAGAAATATATTTGCAACTGTCTCTGCAAATTATAGCTCAATAAAACATTTTCTCACAATGTTACTGTTAGACATGCGCGGGAAATAGAGGCTGGAGGAACCGGATGGTCTGATCCAAGTGCCTTTATTTGATGCTGCGCTTAGAGGTGGGCTGAGTTGGCAGCCCCCAGGGGAAGGCAAAAGTGGGGTTTGTAGGGGGATAGGGGAGTGGTTAGTCTCTTGTTCTTGTGAGCCGTTGCCTCAGGGTTTCAGGATGTGAGCCAGGACAATGGGTTAGGTAAAGGGCTGGGCTCTTCCTGGGCTGGTACAGGATGGTCACCACCAGCCACTAGGTGTCTATCGTGCATGTTGGGAGAGAGTTTTGATTAAGTCGCGGGCTATCAATTGAGTTGGGATAACTGAGTGTCTAGCAGTCTAGAGGGTTGGAAAACTGGCCTGACTGGGTCATGAGCAGTCTGGCGGGGTGGGAAACTGGCCTGGTCCTTTCAGTTAACGAATAACGCTTGGATTCTCATTTTCCATCTATCAGCCGGGCATCCTCCTGGCACCCCTCCTGGCACCAAGCATTAGCAAGCCAACTGTATTTAACCCCAGCCACCATTTTAATTCACCCAACTTTTAAATACTCCTCTGATGCATGAGCAGTAACCTAGGCCTTGAGGATAAATCCTAGAACAAGGTAGTGTGGTTCCTGCTCTCTGGAGTTTATAAACTCCTCAGGGAGCAAAGATCATTCATTCAACAAATATTTAATGAGTGCGTGTTATGTGCCAGACAGTATTCCAAGAACTTGGTTACATCAGTGTACAATATAGATCTCTCTGCTCAAGGAGATTGGGAGGAGAAAGTATGGAGGTAGAGGCAAAAATCAATAAATTAACTAGCATGCTAGTGAAAGAGCGGGATATGCCACCCCGAAATGTGCCAGATTGGCATATGAATTATTTTGAACTGAATGCAATTAAGACCCAGCAGATTAAAGAAAAACTTTTAGCCCTGACCGGTGTGGGTCGGTTTGTTGGACATCATCCTGCAAACAAAAAGGTCACCAGTTCAATTTCTGATCCTGGCACATGCCTGAGTTGGGAGTTCTGAGCACATACTAGAGGCAACCAATTGATGTTTTTCTCCTTCCCTTTCTCCCTCCCTCTCTCTCTCTAAATAAATAAATATAAAAAAGAGAAGAAAAACTTTTACCTCTCTCTAACTACTGAAAATAATTTAGTCACAGGGCCTGGTCAAGGAAGAGAGCTATTATGAGTTAACTTTTCTTTCATTTTTTTAAAAATTAAATTTATTGGGTGACATTGGTTACTAAAATTATATGTCTCAAGTGTACAATATTATAGTACATAATCTGAAAGATAACTTTTTATCTGAAAGGCTTACTTGCATGGCAAGGCAAAAATCTATCTGATTACCAAATATCTGCTCTTTTTTTAAAAAAGATTGTATTTATTTTATTTTTAGAGAGAGGGGAAGAGAGGGAGAAAGACAGGGAGGGAAACATCGAATGATTGCCTCTTGCACACTGCCAACTGGGGACCTGTCCTGCAACTCAGGCATGTGCCCTGACCCTAAATCAAACCAGGCACCTTTCGGCTCACAAGCCTACGCTTAAATCCACTGAGGCACACTAGCCAGGGAAGTATCTGTTCTTTCTGTGAATTGTCCTCCCTTCATTTGAAGCCCCGGGTTCCTATCTCATTCCGTAAGTTAGGACAGCATATAAGTTTCGATTGCCTAACTTCCTTTGGGGTTTCATATTTTTACAGAGCTCTTATATTCATGAAATTAAATTTATTTTCTCCTATTAATCTATTTTATGTCAACTTAATTACTAAACTAGCCAACAAACCTCAAAGGGTAGAAGGAAAACTTTTCCACCCAACATTAGAAACAGAGAAGCACTATTGAAAAAAACAAAGTAAAATTAGGTAAGAGGGATGAAGATTGATGAATATTTCTTTCTGATTCTGAGCATACTTGATGTCATTGATCCGTATTAGAATCCTATGTCGTAGGCAGTACATGAACCAGGAGAATGTGGTAACAGTAGACCCTGACACCAAATAAAACAGTGTTTCTGTTAGGTAGCAGCTGGGAATGAGTGGTCAGACTGTACTGGACCAGTACAGTCTAAAAAAGAACTTAAAAAAGAGAGACATGTCTCACCCATTGATTCAGCAGTCCTGAGCCCTGTCTAATAAGATTCAGGTGTTCCAAACATCACAAGCAAAACTATAATAGCGCAAGAGGAAGGGAGCCCTTGAAATTCTGTGTGTATTGTCTCCACTAGCTGGGAAAGAAAACCTTTGTAATTGTTCCAAGGTCTGAAAGGGAGAAGGGGAGGGGAACCTAGAAACTGACTAAAGTATATAACCCCTGAACCCCAAGAGTTGGCACATTCAGATTAGCTGAGAGCCCACTTGTGGCCAGGTGCCCAAGAGTATAAAACAAATTTACTAACAACTTTATTTTCTCTATACGTGGGGTATTCAAACTAGCTGGGTGCTTGCTTGTACTTTTGTGCTCAAGTGTATCTCATAAAAAAATTTGCTATCTCATTTCCACTATACGTGCTGTGTCTCACCTGAATTACTCTTTTTTTACATTTTCTTTTCTTTTTTAAATATATTTTATTGATTATGCTACTAGTTGTCCCATTTCCCCCCTTATTCTCCTCTGCCCTGCACACCCCCTCCCACCCACATTCCCCCTCTTTAGTTCATGTCCATGGGTCATACACATAAGTTCTTTGGCTTCTACATTTCCTACACTATTCTTAACCTCCCCCTCTATTTTGTACCTACCATTTATGCTACTTATTCTCTGTATCTTTCTTTCTATTCTCCCTTCCCCTTCCCCGCTGATAACCCTCCATGTGATCTCCATTTCTGTGATTCTGTTCCTGTTCTATTGTTTGCTTAGTTTGTTTTCTGTTTTTTGGTATTTGGTTTTTTTTTTTTTTAGGTTTGGTTGTTGATAGTTGTGGGTTTGTTGTCATTTCACTGTTCATATTTTTGATCTACTTTTTCTTAGATAAATCCCTTTAACATTTCATATAATAAGGGCTTGGTGATGATGAAACTCCTTTAGCTTGACCTTATCTGAGAAGCACTTTACCTGCCCTTCCATTCTAAATGAAAGCTTTGCTGGATAGAGTAATCTTGGGTGTAGATCTTTGCCTTTCATGACTTGGAATACTTCTTTCCAGCCCCTTCTTGCCTGGAAGGTCTCTTTTGAAAAATCAGCTGACAGTCTGGTGGGAACTCCTTTGTAGGTAACTACTGTCTTCTTTTCTTTTGCTGCTTCTAAGATTCTCTCTTTATTTTTAATTTTGGAGAATGTAATTCTGATGTGCCTTGGTGTGTTCCTCCTTGGGTCCACCTTCTTTGGGACTCTCTGAGCTTCCTGGACTTCCTGAAACTCTATTTCCTTTGCCAGATTGGGGAAGTTCTCCTCCATTATGTTTTCAAATTATTTTCTTGCTCTTCCTCTTCTTCTTCTGGCACCCCTATAATTCTGATGCTGGAACATTTAAAGATGTCCTGGAGGTTCCTAAGTCTCTCCTTATTTTTTTGAATTCTTGTTTCTTCATTCTTTTCTGGTTGAATGTTTCTTCCTTCTGGTTCGCACAGTTGATTTGAGTCCCAGTTTCCCTCCTATCACTATTGGTTCCCTGTGCATTTTCCTTTATTTCACTTTGCATTGGCTTCATTTTTTCATCTAATTTGTAACCAAATTCAACCAATCCTGTGAGCATCCTGATTACCAGTGTTTTGAACTGTGCATCTGATAGGTTAGCTATCTCTTTTTTTAAAAAAAGATTTTATTTATTCATTTTTAGAGAGAGGGAAAGAGAAGGAGAGAGAGGGACAGAAACATCAATGTGTGGTTACTTCTCACGCACCCGGTACTGGGGACCTGGCCTGTAACCCAGGCATGTGCTCTGACCAGGAATGGAACCAGCGACCCTTTAGTTCCCAGGCCCGAACTCAATCCACTGAGCTATACCAGCCAGGGCAGATTAGCTATCTTTTTATCACTTAGTTGTGTTTTTTCTGGAGCTTTGATTTGTTCTCTCATTTGGGCCTTTTTTTTTTTTTTTTTTTTTTGTCTCCATGTGCCTGCTGTGTATAAGGGGTGGAGCCTTAGGTGTTCACCAGGTTGGGGTAACTGACCTCGCTGCTTTGTGACACTGTTTGTGGGGAAGGGGTCGAGAGGGAACAATGGCACTTGCTCCACTCTCTGCCAGATTTCAGTCACTTCCCCCACTACCCACAAGCAAAGTAGACCCTTCTGGTGCTGAGTCCTGGGTGGGTGGGCTGGCTTGTGTACATTATAGGACCCTGTGGATCTCTCCAATGAACTCTCCTGTGAGGCTGGGAGTTTCTCCCACTGCCACCTCAACCCCCACAAGTATTTTCAATCTGTGGTTTAAGGCTTTATTTCCCCGAGCTGGGACCCTTGGTTGCATGGTCTGTTTCGCTCCCCAGCTGTTCCTCCCAGTTTATCTTCACATGATTGTGGGACCGCCTGCTCCACCAGCCACTGCCTCGTGGGGTCTGCCAGCCACTGCCTTGCTGTGAGTCCTCCACACCCAGCTGCCCATCTCTGCCCCTCCTACCGGTCTGGATGGATGTTTCTTCTTTAACTCATTGGTTGTTGGACTTCCATACAGTTCAACTTTCTGTCAGTTCTGCTTGTTTTTGTTTTAAATTGTTGTCCTTCTTTTGGTTGTGCAAGGAGGCACAGTGTGTCTACCTATACCTCCATCTTGGCCGGAAGTCCCTGAATTCTTCTCTTGCAAGCAAGGCAAGAACAGAGGAGGGAGAGCCCCCTGACTTAGATCTCCTCAGTAACATTTCCATGAGAAAATGCTTTTAAAGTTAACCAAAACCAGGATCTATTCCTGTTTCCAAAGGATCTGGTATTTCAATTGTGGACAATTTAACATAGTCTACTTTATGGGGTGGGGGAAGGGAAGAGGAATCATTAAAATGCTGTGTTCAACGTTTAGTAGGTACTTAATGAATGTTTCCACCCTATTCTTCAAAATATTCTAAGACCACTTTGGCTGGGTAGCTCAGTTGTTTAGAGCATCTATTGATATTCCAAGATGGTGGGTTCAATCCCCAGTCAGGGCACATATAAGAATCAACCAATGAATGCATAAATAACTGGAACAACAAATTAATGTCTATCTCCCTGCCCCATCTTCTTCTCCCTCCTCTCTAAATTCAATAAGTAAAAAAATTCAAAATATTCTAAGACCCCCATGTTATTGTAGTTTGAGAAATGGCCTTATTAAGTTGGTCAATTTTTGACATGAGGTACTCTGACCTCAGTGGTGAACTTGGATTGCTTCTGTTCCTTGATGGTGATGAAGGAAGAATGCAATTGAAACATAAAGGACCTGACTTCGTATATGGGAAATTTTAGTGCTGGAAAAAATGGTTGCAAAATTACACTATTTAGCGTTTTTGAAAGCTTAGGTGGAACTTTTATGCTTGGCTTATGTGATGATCAAATAAACTGATCTAAACATTAGAAGGGACATGTAGAAAAAAAGCCATTATAATTCCCATTATGGAACATGATCTTACATTCCTGTGAAAGGATATAAAGAGTTAAGAGGTTGAAGAGCAATTTGAAAAAACTTAGTATGTTAATTCTGGGGAAGCAATGAATTAATTGGAAAAAAATCTGCTTTGTCAATTACTAAGAAAAGAACTCATCAAATGCTAAGCAACACATTTATGCCAGATTTGCCAAATTTAAGAGGTGCATTCATCTAATATATGTATTTGCACCTTTGTAGTTGTTTCACATCTGTCACCAATTTTTTAAAAAATATTTTATTTTTAGAGAGAGGGAGAAAAAGAGAGAAACATCCATGTGAGAGAAAAACATCAGTTGCCTCTACTAAGCGCCCCGACCTGGGACAAACTCGCAGCCCAGTCACGTGCCCTGATGGGGAATCCAATCTGCCACCTCTCTCTCTGGGGACAATACCCAGCCAACAGAGCCTCACCTGTTGGGTGTCACAAATTCTTAAGAACTTCGTTCCACAATGACAGTTGCTTTTCTGAAATTGTTAGCACTTTTTCTCATTCTCCTAATCCTCAGATAAATTTGTGTTTTCTGGTTCAAGTATATCTTGTTCTTTGCTTACTCCCTTGTCCCTTACATCCTTTCTAGTAAACTTTCTGGTGGCAAAATGATTGTAAAGCTTTTTGCATACCTAGGCTTAATCCAATATGGATTGGGATGATTTCCCAATGTATCTAAAACACATGGCCTGAAAAATTGATATATTCGCTCTCTTTTTTTGAGAATTTTTATAAGTATTTGAGCCAAATTGACATGCTGAAAAGCAAGATCTCAAACGCTCCTTATTCACTCTTTTTACAACTTTTCATATTGAACATATGGGAGGAAATGAACGCTTTTGAGGAAGCAAATAGACATCCTTCTCGGTTCATCTAACTCATAGGAACTTTTAACACAGAGGAAGCAGCGGGAGCTCCTTATGTATTATTCCATGACGCCCGCCTCCGCAACATCACCGTGGCACCAGCGTTCACCCCAGGAGAGGAACTCTGTAATCATAGAGCTGCCTGAATGCCGGGCTAGAAGGAACCGGAAGTTGTTTTTTCGTCCCCCTCCCACCCAGGGGCCGGATTGGGTCTCCGGGAGTTGGGTTGGGTTTGGTTTGGTTTGGTTCCGGCAGCTGTCAGACTCTCCCGTTTGGCCGAGGGCTTGGCAGCCCTGGGGTGGGCTCGCCCGGTACCGGGCTCCCTCCAGTACCAGCCTTAGGGAAACCAATTGACTTCTTCGGTCTCCTAGCAACGAGGGACTGGCTCCTGACCAGGGGAGCTGCGCGCATTCCAAATCGCTCAGGCGCTAGCCGGAACCCAGGAGCCTGACCCAAACGAGAGCCGAAAACCAGAGCTTGCCAGAATAAGCAGGAAATGGCGGACGAGGCGTTGTTTTTGCTTCTTCATAACGAGATGGTGTCTGGAGTGTACAAGTCCGCGGAGCAGGGGGAGGTGGTGAGTGCTGCCACAGGTCCTTGAGACCCTATTGCGGTGACACTCCTTGTTTCCCCCTCAGTTCTTTCTTTCAACCCCTGTCCCGTCGCCACCCAAGGCCTCACAATGTGTAGACAGGCTGGTCTACCTGCAAGTATCGGGACCTGTCCGCTGTCTTCGGTCTTTAATTCTCTTCTCTTTAGCGTTTTCTGCTATTTGGTACTTTTTTGTCCATTTCTATACCTGTGTCCTGGAGGCCGCAGATTTTCTTACTGAAGTTGTCTCTACCATAGTTTACGGCAGGGTTCCTTACTTAATTCTTCTGCCATTTCCAGCACTTCTGAACCACCCACTGCGCAGACCTGCTCCAACCTGAGCATGCTGTCCCTCCCTCCTTTATCCCGAACCCTTAATATCACTCCACCAACCCGAAGACAGAAGCCAAATGAAAGTTGAGGTCAGAGCAAAAGAAAGTTTGCAAGCATTACTATAATTAGGAAACAAATTAATTAATTAAAAAATACTCAGTGCCCATTGTGTTAGAGCTAATTTCTAGGTGCTGGTGATATAGTAATGAAGGAAACAATGGCCCCATCCTTGTGGAGGTTTACTTCTTATATGTGGCAATCCTTATTCCCGCATTGATTCATTCAGAAAATACTCAGTTTGCATTGCGGGTCTGACAGTGTGCTAGATGAATAAAATAAAACCCCTGCCTCACCTTGGTTGGGGAATAGGGGTTTAATGAATAATTAAGGTATTTGATGATAATTAGGTATAGAATCATGGTGTTGAAACAGACCTTTTATAAATAAGAAATTCCAAAGTCATGCTGAAGTTAGAAGCCCTCTCTATAATGTTGTTAATAAAGAGGGGTGGAAGTTGGGGTAGGAAAAGCATCCTAGGCAAAGGTGAAGAAAGACAAGAGATATGAAAGAGTGTTAAGTATTTAAATATGCTTAAGTATGCATATTTCATTGTGACTAGATTGAAGAATGGAGAGTGAAACACACTGAGAGCTAAAACCAAAAAAGCCTTGTACGATTAAAGAATTTGGACCTCTTGGTGGAAGATTTAAAGGGTTTTTAAGAAGGAGGTCCTGGCTGGTGTAGCTCAGTGGACTGAGCATGGGCCTGTGAACCAAAAGGTTGCTGGTTCAATTCCTGGTCTGGACATATGCCTGGGTTGCCAGCCAGGTCCCCAGTGGGGGACACATGAGAGGCAACCACACATTGATGTTTCTCTCCCTCTCTTTCTCCCCCCACCCCCTTCCTTCTCTCTAAAAATAAATAAATAAAATTGTTTAAAAAAGGATTTTTAAGAAGGAGAATGATATGACCCACTTGTGTTTTAGAAAGAGGGGCTGGCTGGAGAGGGAAAATTCTTGTAGTGAAAGGATCCATTTATTGCAGGCACCCAGGCAGAAGATGAAGAAGATCTGAATTAAGACACGGATAGAGAGAGGAATAAACAAGTTTGAGAAATAGGAGGTAGAATCTCTAGGACTTGGTTAGATAGAGGAGTGAGAGTTGAAAATTATCCCTAGGTTTTTTGCTTGAGCAACTGGATTGGTTGGAGAGGAATAAGGGAGAAGAAAGAGATGAAAATAATGAATTATTTTTGGACAGGCTGAAATTTTCTGATGCATATAGGATGTCCAGGAAAAGGTATTGCCAGTTTGTAAACTACAAGAAGGATAGTTTCTTTGTCCTAGCTTCTGTAAAAAAAACCAAAAACAAACCATAGATGGAGAGTGGCTTATAAACAACTAACATTTATTTCTTACAGTTCTGGAGGCTGGGATGTTCAAGATCAAGGTGCCAGCAGAATCTGTGTCTATGAATTTCTACTCCTGGTTCATAGATGTCTTTTGGCTATATCTTCATATGGTGGAAGGGGATGAGCTAGCTTTCTGGGGTCTCTTCTTTAAGGGCACTAATCTGATTCTTGAGTACTCTTATGATGGAGTCACATCCTAGGAGTCCCACCTCCTAATACCATCACACTGAGGATTGGAATTTCAATATATGAATTTTAGGGGGTCACAAACATTCAGTCTATGGCAGATGGGCATGATGCATCGGTAGATATCATTAGGAAGACATCAGGAAGAGTACTGGAAATGAAGCAAATTCTCTTGTTATTCACATCCATCTGTAATAGAGATTATTTTCAAGTTACAAATTTTTACTGTCATCAACAACCAATAGTTATTAATGTGTAGCATCTGCGTTAAGTGCTGAGTAGCAGACGTTGCTGTTTGTACTGAGCTAGCCTTCCCTTTCCCCATCAATAATTAGCAGCATACCCTTTCACCCTTTATCGTACTATCCCTATTCCACACAGCCCCCAAAGTGTGTATTCAGTTCTCTTCATTTTCTCTCTCCAATTTCTTTCTCTCTCCCAGCTCTTGCCCAGGAAAATCATCTTTTTAAAAAAATCCCTCTTTTCCCTAATGTATTGACCCAAAAAGAGAACAGAGCTGTTGTAATCATGACTGGTAATTTTAAGAGGTGTGCTAGTCATACATAAGAAAAGAAATGCCTAAGTTTTGAATTACTTAAACCAGTCTTGATGATTAGAATCCATTTGGAATCAGGGTGTAATTTTCCTTTTTTTAGGTTATTAAATTGTTTATTGTATTGCATTTACAAAGAAAACAGACCATGCATCCAGTAGAAAGACTAAATCAGCAATTTTCAACCAGTGTGCTGCAAGAATTTTTAAAACATGCGGTCCCTGACTAGTCAAGGGCACTGACTGACCTCTTTTTCCCATAGATCTTCAAATAAAAAATATGACAACAGCCAACACAATAGCCATCTGGTGTGAATGAATTATACCTATTTTTTTGGTCAGGTTGGCAAAAAATACATTTCTTGGTATGCTGAAGAATTTTAGTAATTAGTTTGTGTGTGCCATGAGATGAAAAAGGTTGAAATCACTGATTTAAACTATAAATAACTTTTCTATTGCAATTTGTTTAGGGTGGGTGGAAAACATAAAGTGTATATAAACAAAATGATTTTTAAAAAGTTATGTGGTAGTCTTTTTTTTTTTTAATCCTCACCCGAGGATAAGTTTATTGATTTTAAAGAGAAGAAGGGGGAGTGGAGAAAGAGAGAGCAAAAGAGAAAGTGAAAGAAAAAGAGAAACATTGATGTGAGAGAAAAACAGATCAGTCACCTTTCATAGGCACCCTGACCAGGGACTGAACCCAAAACCTAGGTATGTGCCCTGACTGGCGATTGAACCCACAATCTTTTAGCACCTGGCCAGGGCTAGAGTTGTGTGTCAGTCTTGATGATTAGAATCCATGTTGGAATCAGGGTGTAAGAGGGTTCATTGTGGCCCTGGTCTGGTAACTAAGTTGGTAGAGCATTGTTCCATGTGACAAGGTTGTGGTTTTGATCCCTGGACAGGGCACATACATGAATCAACCAATGAATGCATAAATAAATGGGATAACAAATCAACCTCCCTCCCTCCCTTCCTCTCTCTCTCTCTCTCCCTCCCTCCCTCCCCCCCTAAAAATCAATCAGTAAAATTTTTTTTAAAAGACTGTTTTTTTGTGTTATTGGTTCTACTTTAAGTGTGCTTCATATTTTTTTAATAATAAAAAATGTAAAAGAATGACACACAATCCTCATCTCCAAAAATGGGTTTTGTGTGTCTTTTTAGACATAAAGTTGTAAGTTTTCAAATGAAATAAGGGACCAATGTTCTTACCCTTCAAATCAGTGATTTTCAAACGATGTTAGAGAGGAATTAAATCTTTAAAAACTGAATAATTGAGTCTCAATACCTTTATTGAGAGTAGGGTTTTTTTTTAAAGAAAAGTTAATGGATAAAATATTTTCAGGTTTAATTTTCTTAAAAGTTTGGTGCCTACAAGTGAGCACTCACATATGCCAAAGGGAATGAATACGTAGTAACATCAAAAAGTATTTACTAGGGCTTATTTTAAAAGCTCATGTGATCATAGTTAGTCTTTGAGAATGTCCACATATATAAACATACTTCCTGCTAATCAGTATGTTCCTGGGTGATTTTACAGAGTAGGTTGTTCTACAAAGAGCATCCTGACTTACAGGTGCTCATTCCACCCGAGTATGTTTGGGAATGAGTATGGAGAATAACAGAAGAACTGAGGATAGTGATAGGTACAATAATAAATATATATACAGAGTGTTACGGCAAGCTTAGGGCCCAAAGGAGTATCAGGGAAGGTTTCTGGGAGGATGTGATACTATACTTGAGCTGAATTTAAAAGATGAACAGTTTAGGGGACAGCATTTACAAAGGTATGGAGGAAGAAGAAAGCATGGAACTCTGGACTTGCTGCATAAATTTTAGAGTGGTAGAAAGAAGGATGTTTGTGGATATGTGGCTGGTAGTGATTCTGCTTAACTAGCCGGGGATTGTTTAAGGAAAGGCACATAATGTCATGCTAAGGAGTTTGGACTTCACTTTGAAGAAAGGGGAGGAAGTGCTGGAAGATCAAGTAGAGATCTAACGTGATTTGTTTTTTAAAGATTTAGTTATTTGTTTATTTTTAGAGAGAGGGGAAGGGAGGGGGAGAGGGAGAAAAACATCAATGTGCAGTTGCCTCTTAGGTACCCGCCCCCCAGACCTGGTAGGCAACCCAGGCATGTGCCCTGACTGGGAGTTTAACCAGCTTAGTCCAGCGCTCTGTCCACTGAGTCACAGCAGCCAGGGTGGATTTGTTTTTTAGAAAGTCTATACTTTCTAAAGTCTGGTGCTCTGTCCACTGAGCCACACCACCCAGGGTGGATTTGTTTTTTAGAAAGTCTATACCAGAACTACAGAAAATAAATCAAAGGAAGAAAACTAGAGACAAGGAGATCAGTTGGAAGGCTCTGGCTGAAAACCAAGAGAGCAGTGATAAGGGCTAACTTAAGCAGTAAGGATGGAGAGAGAAGATGTATTTTGGAAAATATGTAGTTGTAGGCTCCATGTAGTTGTAGTTGTGGACTGCATTGTCTGTGGAGAGGTTGGGAGCAAAGAGGTAAAGAAAATGGAAGTTTTTTGGTTGGAGTATCTAGGTGGATGGTGATGCCATTAATGAAGTTAAGGAATTCTGGAGGAAGAGCAAGCTAAATATGCCTACTTTGAGGGGCCTATGGGACCTCTACATAGCTGTGTCCAATAAAGTCTGTCTAGAAATACAGTTAGTAGTCACAGCCCATAAGTGGAGTATGTGGTTCTTTAGAAAAAGTTCAGCAAATAATGAAGCCTATGATGTACTTCTTAGTGGGAGAGGAACTGGCTTCAGAATATATAAAAAATCCTGCCCTCTTGGAGCTGTATTCAGGCGGTGTGGGGATGGAGGAAAATGGCAGTATAAAATTAGTAAAATGTATATATAGTGTACATTAAATGGTGAAAAAATTCTTTAGAGACAGGTTAATTAGGGAAGTGGGATGAGACATCAGAATCACTTTTAGAGGGCTTCTTAAAACAGATTGCTGACCCCACACCCAGTTTCTGATTCAGTAAATTGGGGGTGGGATTACCACATTGTCATTTTTACAAGTTTCCATGTGATAGCAGTGTTGCTGGTCTAGAAAATCACACTTTGAAAATCACTAGGGTAGAGAGTTGCTGAAGGGGAATGCTACTGCAATTTTAAAGAAATGGTTGACACGGCCTCATTTGTAATTTGAGAGAAGGCTTAAGGCAAGGGAGTTGGTCTTGTGAGTATCTGGAGGAAGAGCTGTCTGTGCAGGACCCCTGTGGCAAGGGCGTGCCTGGCATGTTTAAGGACAGCAGGGAGACCAGTGCAGCTGGAGTGGAGTGAATGGACAAGAGTGGAAGGCTGGGTTCACGAGGTGCATGGGTCTTTGTAGGTCATCCAGAGGATCTGGGGAGTCTTCAGCATAGGGACAGTATTTTAAGCATTAAGACTGCATGAAATTGTCAAAGGAAGAGCAAAGCAATTTCAGGATTCCAGGCATAGAGTGGTGGGGTCATCGAGTTAGACACATCAAGAGATAGAAAGCTTGGATAACTCTAAGAGACATTTTAATCAAAACAAGAAACAATAGAACTTAGTGATAGCACAAAGCAAATGACTGACAGAAAAAAGTCAAAGGTGATACCAAGTTGTTTTTTTATAGAGAATTTTTTAAGAATTTATTTGAGCCAAAACTGAGGACAGTTGCTGGGAGATCTCAAATGCTCCTAATACAAAGTTTTATAACTGAGGAGAGAAGAGGAATTGTTGAAAATGTTAAAAAAAAAAAATCCCACAAAAAACACAGGAGGAGAGTAATTAGGAAGAGGCTTCAGGACTTCTGAAAAGTAATAATAAGTCCCCTGTTTATCTTACTGCCTTATGAAAATGATTAGTACTAAGAAAATTCACTTTTTTCTTATAATGTTTCAATGAAGAAAGTATAAATGTTAACACTAATTTTTTTAGCCAACATTTTAGAACAATTTTGAATATCAACATTCTTACATTGTAAAAGTACTCAAAGCTATTATTTTTTTAAATAGGAAAATGGACGCTGTATTACTAAGCTGGAAAACATGGGGTTTCGAGTGGGACAAGGATTGATAGAAAGGTGAGCAGTCTGGATTTGAAAATTTTCTTCCAGGTAGGTTATGAGCAAAGATGGTCTATTTCAAAAGATTGCATAAAACTTGAGATACTTGAATTTTAATTCCCAAATTTTAGTCTTTATTTCATAGATTCAAATATCTTTTTAGATCTTTGGTTATTTTAACTCAGTTATTCAACTTTTGTTTTTAATATTTGAAGAAAATACATATTTTATGTTTTAGACTTTTTTCCCTGAAAACTTTGGTGTACTGAAACAACTGTCTAAAATCTTGTTGCATTTTCTACTTAAGGTCCATAGATTCATTCACTTAAATGCAATTTTGTTTGAATGCATAGGGATGCAAGTACTTTAAAGTCCGTTTATGCATGCAGTCATCTTTCAGTTCATAGAACAATTCTTTTTAGTATTCCTTTCTGTCTGAATAGGTGAACTCATGGTTTATATAACAAGACTATGATTATCCTGTTTTGGCTTGCTGAAATGAATTGTACTAACTGCAGGTTACTGTTAGATTCTACTGTCAGACTAATTTTAGTCCCATAACTGTATTACAGGATGTGAATCTATGGCAGACCCTTCTGCGTGGTGTGGGCCCAGCTCCAACTCAGAGATGCACAGGACCCACACCCACAGATAGGTTCTTTCGTGGGTAATCAGATTTGCAATATACCTAAGCTGTTTTGAAGTTTGGTCTTTGCTAAAACTCCCTCACCCTGCAAGTGCTTACTGTAACTTCCTAAAATCCATGCTGAGCCTTGCAGGGACCAGTGTGACTGGCTCAACTACTTTCGCCTTCTCATTTGCTAATATCCTCCTCCTGTGATGTAATGAGGGGCATTGGCTCCTTTGTTGTAACCAGGATAGTGAAGGAAGAACCATCTTGGAATGTAAGGAGAGATTAGAATGAAGGCCTGTCATGGTGGAGGCCGCGGCTTTTGCTCCCCTTGAGAGAAAAGCCCGGCTGTTGTCCTGATTCCTCCACCAGACTCGATAGTCCGTGTGCATGTTTTATTTCATCCGTAATGACGCGGACACTACTGGCTGGTGTCCGCTTCATGAATCCACTGTGATGGGGTCTACTTTGCTTGATGCTTATCACTTTATGACTGTCAATAATCAGTGCTGTTCTGGCATGTGGAAATTAGTTAACAATTGACCCCTCCTATTTTCTTTGGAAGAAAAATACTGAATTACTTCTAGTTGATCTTTTTAGGTTTACAAAAGATACTGCAAGGTTCAAGGATGAGTTAGATATCATGAAGTTCATTTGTAAAGATTTCTGGACAACAGTATTCAAGAAACAAATCGACAATCTAAGGACAAATCATCAGGTATTTAGATAAATTAAGACCTATTTTTTTAAAGTCTTTTAACTTAATAGAATGTCCTGTTTTAATGATTTACTTATTATTTAAAATTTAAAAATACTGCTAGTCAACTTTGTAATGTTTCTTTTACATGTTATTAATAAGTCATTAATTTCTTTCTAATATAGTGAATAAAGACAAAGGGACAATTATCAGTAATGATAGCTGTTTCTTTTCCCCCAATTAAGTAAGTTATTTTAAGTTTTAAAAACTAGCAGTGTCAGAATGATAAAGGTTTTAGGATTTGGTTTCTTAGTTATTTTTTTGTAGTAGTAGTAATAAGGAGAACCACAAAAAAAAAAATCACATTTATGTCTTTAAAGTAATTTCTGAAGTCTAATTTATAGAGCATATTTAACTCTTGTGTTGTTTAATATTTTCTATTCAAATATTTTGTTAATATAAAAATTAATAGATTGCATGGAAAACAGTGCATTTAAAATCTACTCAAGGAAATATTTAGAATGGATTTGGCCTTTTGAATAAGTATAAAAAAATGAAAAAAAATGTTTGTAGTAGCTACCCGTAGAATTTCTTTTTTCACGTAATACTACCAACCTGAGCTTGGAAGCACTTGAAATGCTGATGGGAAGCAATGACTGATTATTGGCTTTATAGATAGGAGTTAATAATATACACCTGCTAATTTTACCTGGACAAGTTAGTTCTGATTCTTTTACACAACACTGTGAGTTAAGGATAGGGACTATGTCTTACGCATCTTTGTATGTGCAGTATTTTAAAGCATTGAGTAAATATTAGTGTTAAAAAATGCTGACTAATTTTTCAGCTTGAACATTGCAAAACTCCTTCACTTAAAAGAGAATTTGACTAATGGAAAAGGGAGTTTTAATAACTTAGCTCTTAAATTGGCTTCAAGAGGTGATTTTTAAGGACTGCAGACTACACTGACTTTGGATGTGTTTTCTGTTTTTGGAACAGGGCATCTATGTACTTCAGGACAACAAATTTCGTCTGCTTACTCAGATGTCTGCAGGAAAACAGTACTTAGAACATGCATCTAAGGTATTTAGTGAAATAGAAGATTGAGGGTTTTTTTATTATGAAAAGAGTAGACCATAGGGAAAAGTACAGTGCTAGTCACAACAGACTTTTGAATTTAAAATAGGTTTTACGTCCTGGCTGGTGTGGCTCAGTGGATTGAGGGCTGGCCTGTGAACCAAAAGGTCACTGGTCTGATTCCTAGTCAGGGCACATGCCTGGGTTGTGGGCCAGGTCCCCAGTGGGGGCGTGTGAGAGGCAGCTGGTCTGATGTATCTCTCGCACATCCATGTTTCTCACTCTTTCTCCCTCCCTTCCTGTCTCTAAAAATAAAGAAAGAAATAGAACCTAAAAAACAATAAAATAGGTTTTACAGTTGTTTTCTTTTGTTTAAAAACTTTGCTATGAAGTAGGATACAGATGTTCATCATGTTAAAATAACATTAAATTGTAGCCAGATAGGCTTATGAGGACCAATCAAACAAACAGTATAACTAAATGCCAATGATTAATGGGCATTTTTGAATATAGCAGATATGTCAGAAAAGATACACAAGCTTATAAAACTTTTGTTAGCTGTGCAAAATTATTGACCTCAGCGTTTATACTTACAATCTCCTTTGTATTAAAAAATTGTTTTATACAGTTAACATTATTTCTAAGAATACATGTTTTGTGTTAAGTATATCTGTTTCTGGGTTTTGTGTAGTTTTTGTTTTTCAATCATACAGGAATCAGTAAATAAGTAGACGTGTTAAAGAAAGATGAGTTTTTTTTTTAATTTAAACAAATTTTTAATTCTCACTCGAGGATATTTATAGATTTGGAGAGGAAGCGGGCAGGGGGGTGGAGGGGGGGGAGAGAGAGAAAGAGAGAAAGAGAAAGAGAAAGGCATTGATACGAGAGAGGAGCATTGATCAGTTGCCTCTTGTAAGTGCCCCAACTAGGGATCGAACCCACAACCTAAGTATGTGCCCTGACCATGGATTGAACCTGCAGTCTTTCGGTATACGGGTCACTGCTCCAACCAACTGAGCCACCCAGCCAGGGCAAGATAACAAGTTTTAATGTAAGCATTCCTTTGAAGTGATTAAAATATCAGATGCAATATAAATTGCCTATTTATGTGCAAAAATTTGTCCATACCTAAATCATCTAACACAAAGGCAGTATAAATATAGTGGAAAGAACACGGGCTTGGGACCAACTAAATCTAGAGTTAAGCTAAGCTTCACAACTTACAGGTTTGTGCTGTTGGGTAAGTTACATGACCCCTCTGGACCTTAGTTTTCTCATTAATAAAACTGTTCGTAATAATCTCTATATTATAAACAGTCTCTAAGCTTTGTGCCAGTTCAAAATTTCATGACTCTGGATCTAATTGCCTATCAGTATCCATTTATGTATATTATAAAATAATATTCTATATTATTCATATATATGTAGTATTATTGAATATCATATGATACAAAAATGTAGATAACCCCAAAATTCCTTGGATTATTAGCTTTTTAGTTCCCATTCTTGTCCTGGCTTTCTCTGCTGTAGCTCAGTCCCTTTTCCTGTCCTTGTGTCACTGTGACAGGGTTTCTCAGTGTCGACACTATTGATATTTTGAACTGGATAGTTTTTTTGTTGTGGCACACAGTAAGTCTTCAACAAATCAAGATTCTTGGTTGTAGAAAGCAGAAACCAACTCTGACTGACTGGAGTAATATTAGCTGAAAGAATTGGTGGAAAGGCTCAGAAAACAGGCAAGAATCACAGGAGGTTAAAGCAGCCAGAAAGACAGCCCAGTCATCCCACTGAGAGGGTCTGGTGAGAATTCTTCACACAGTACTGACATTAGACACAAGCTGCCTTTCTTGCCTCTGGAACTAATTCTAACCAGTTTCCAGCTTGACTTTTGTCCTTCAGCCTAGATTCAGAGTCCTGAACTGGAGCACACAATTGGCAGAGCTTGTAATGGGTCATGATTTAGTGCAAGGAGCTGGGAAATCTGACAATTAGAATTTTCAGTAATTTTGAAATAGTTCTTCCACAACCCTCTTTTTAAATAGGAATGACTGAATAGTAAGGTTTAGCTAAATGTCAGTTGTTCATAGATTTACTGTTTTAGGAAATCCTTAATATTTTTTTTTACATTTTTTGTTCCTTTTAGTATTTAGCGTTTACATGTGGCTTAATCAGAGGCGGCTTATCAAACTTGGGGATAAAAAGTATTGTAACAGCTGAAGTGTCTTCAATGCCTGCTTGTAAGTTGAATTCACATTTCTTACACATGTTTTTAGTTATTGTTATTATTTTTCAGGTCTTTTTGTTGTTTGTTTTGGTTTTGTTTCTCTTAGAGGGCATTTAAAATGCTAAAACCATTTACTTTGACCAATTTTAACATTTAATGTAATAATATGTAGCATACTTATATTCATATTCAGTGATTTTTGAATTCATAATGGACATTGATTTAAGAAAATGTGCTAAAGAAATCCAAATTAGACAATTTAGGGATGATTCTTAACTTCTAAAGGAAATTTTCTGGTGTATTCTTTTCAGATAGCAAATTTCCCTATTGAAATATTTTTTAAGTTTTCTAGTATATATTTATTATGTAAAGCTAGATAAAATCTGGTCTTTTATCACTAAACTTTCAAAAGATCTTTCACCCACAGCTACCAACCAAGAATACAATTGACTTGAGCGTCACTGTATTTCCTTTCTATTCATGATGATAATCAGAAGTGAAATACCCAAAATATAAGGATTACAAAGAGAAACAAAGGCATTTATTCACTAATCAGATAATCAACTCATAAAAATGGAATTACCGTTATTGAATATAAGATTGTGAAAAATTTGACATAACAAATTTCTTGATTAAAACTTCCTAAATAAAGCTGAAAACTGATATTTACGCTTGTTTTTCTTGTTACTAAAATCAAAATGATTCTTCATGTTTTCTTTTTTAGGTAAATTTCAGGTGATGATACAGAAGTTGTAGAACATACTGAAATGCAAGGCTTCAACTGTGTATAAAGAGTTAAATTATTCCTGTATAAAGTATTTCAAGTAGCAGTGATTTAGTTACATTGTTGGACGTTGGTGTTGATATAAGCTATTTGCTAACTTGTATAATGTAAGATATATGCTTAAGCAGGAGTAAGGTTGTGTTTATCAATTTAACATACACCAAGTTAAAGCAGATAGAGACATTCAGAGTGAAAAAACCTGATTTCAAGTAAACACCAAGATATAGGATCCTCATTTTAACCATTTTTGTTTGCTTAGAGTGATGTATATTTTAATGACAGATGGAGAAGCAAAACTCGGGGTTTGATAAATGAGCATAAAGAAAAGTATGGACCAGTCAGAATCATTTGTGTAAGAATGAACAAATTTTGATTTTGTTTTATGAACTTGTTATTAAAAAAGCAAACAGTACACTAAATTAGACTTTATTTTGTTATAATTTATTAAGAATTTTTCTGTTTCTATAAGTGCCATTATATGCATTGTATATATGTGTAAGAGATATCATATCCACCTAAATTGTTCAAAAAACAATTTCACTTTAATAGAATTTAGTTTTAGAGGGATACATTAATGTAATAAAAATGAAATAGATTAGTTTAAATGTGAATTCAGTGACTCCTGGGCCAAAGAATATTAAGTATTTTAGGAAGGAACTGTTGTATTTAACTCCTGTTACAGTTTCAACTTCCAGCTTTTCTCTTCTTGTGTGGAAGTTCTGGTGGATTTCTAACTTTTTTATCTTTATTCCCTTATTTGCTCTTCCCTATGGGTAGATTCAGTGTGTGGTGAAGGTCTACTTCCTAGTTCACAGAGGGGTATTTTTTGACTGTCCTCACTTGATGTTAAGCGGACTAGCTAAACTCTCTGGGGTCTCTTGTATAAGGACACAAAGCCCATTCAAGAGGGCTTAGCCCTCATGGCCTGATAATCACTTCCCAAAGGCCCTGCCTCCTTACACTATCTATTACCTTGGCTGTCAGGATTTGAACACATATTTTCAAGGACACAAATATTCAGTCCATAGCAGAGCCCGACATGTGGTGAGCAAGGGGAAAGCAGAATCCTACAGCCAGGGTTATCTGGTGAATTGTTTCCAAATCCAACTAAAATACAGTTGTAGGATGGCAGTTCATCTCAGGCATCAGGCTGGGATTGGCACAAATTTTAGGGTCATAAAAGTTAAGAAACTAGACAGAACCTACAATTTTTTCAAAGTGTTCTTTGAAAAATGAGTATTAGGATCAAGTACATTTTGGAAATCCATGCTCTTTTGTAGATTTTTAATGCATATTAATGGCATGTTACAGGTTCTGGAGGAAAAAAACTTTATTGAATGTAGTATTTGTGATCACAGTACTATTTTTTCAAGAAACACTAACAGCTCAAGTAAATCAAAATTTTTAGGGCAATTACGGGAAACGTGTTTTTGTTGTTCCACTTACTTATGCACTCATTGGTTGATTCATATATGTGCCCTGACTGGGGACTGAACCCACAGCTTTGGTGTATAGGGACAGTGCTCTAAGCAACTCAGCTACCCAGCCAGGGCTGACTTTTCTATAATTTTTAAAACATTTTTCTCTCTGTAAACAGATAGTAGAAGTGATAATCCGAATCAATTTTAATGTAAGTCAGCTTCTAGTTGGTTTATTCTGCTAAGAGACACAGGTGAAATAATCTTTTAAAAACTTAAAATGAAATTTTAATGGAAGTACTACCAAAATTTAGTAAATGTATAATATCCTCCTGACCAAAAGAAGTAATGTGTCTTTTGTGTGAACAAAAAAATACAGGTGCAATCTAATTTATTTTATCAATGTCCTACAGACCTGATTATACTACCATTTGGTAGCTATTTTCAAAATAATACTTCTAGAGCAACAAGTATGAAAGACATATGGACAAAAGCTGGGGGGGGGTGGAAATGGGAGGGAGCTGGGGAGAGCTGGGGCGGAGGGACGGGATGGGAGTAGAAAACAAAACTATAAGAACAACAATTAAAATAAAATTTAATTAAAAAAATAATACTTCTAAGTTCTATATTTAAAATTTGTCATTTCTCAACAAACTGTAGGCTTCCTACATCTGTTAAGAGTTGGGGAACTTTTTCTCTTCAATTTCTCATTAAAATCAGAAGACACTTTTAATTGTGAATGCCTCAATAAATCCTATGGCTATACTTGTAGTCTGTATACTTTTTTATTACATTAGTGACTTAAAATGTCTGTTACTTTTATTTGTCTCTATATTCCTGAAAAATATCTTTATGCCATGTTGAATCATTATAAAAACGGGTTCTTGGTTACCTATTCAAGATGCTCCAGCTTGCTAGATGATAGAGCTGTGTAACTACATTAAAATAATTTCTTATACCACTTGCCTTTATTTTTATTTTAAAGATTTTATTTATTTTTAGGAAGGGAGGGAGGGAGGAAGAGAATGAGAGAAACATCAATTGCTCCACGTATCCGTCACTGGTGACCGGGCCTGCAACCCAGGCATGTGCCCTGACTGGGAATTGAACCCTGACTGGGAATTGAACCAACGCAGTCCAGTGCTCGGTCCACTGAGCCGCAGCAGCCAGGGCCCACTTGTCATAAGCACATGTAAAATTGCCTTCTTTCTTATGCTATCCAGCCCTCAGGAATTTTATTCTCTGTGAGTAGTGTATATAACTACATGTTCAGCCACTAGTTATGAAAGAAATGTAAACTTAAAACACTTTTGACACTTTACCTCTATTAAATCAATGGCTGGAGCCCTCTCCCCCTAGCATCAAATCAAAAAAAAAAAAAAAGTGAGGCTGTAACAGCTGGCTGTGACATAGGTTGGAAATCTAAACTCTTTATGGTAGACACTGCTGGCTGCCTACCCAATAACCACACTCCCCTCTTTTCTAACAAACTCCATTTTTGATAGGAGTGGCAATGTACTCAGCCAAAAAATTACTATTTCCAACTTTATAATTAGAAAATGTCTTAACTCTGGCACATGTAAGTTGCAAGTTTCTTATAATGCTTTCCTCCCCTGAAATACACAAGAAGAGATGGGGCTTTTAAAAAAACGTTTATTTTTAGAGGGGAAGGGAAGGAGAAGGGGGGCGGGAAACATTGATGTGCCAGAGAAATCAGCTGGTTGCCTCTGACAGGCCCCATACTGGGGTCCTGGCCTGCAACCCTGACTGGGAATTGAACCTTTGACCTTTTGGTTCTCAGGACGGCACTCAATCCACTGAGCCACACCAGCCAAGGCAAGATGGTGCCTTTTTATCCTTCCTGGACTGTAGATGTGAGGCAAGAGCAAAGCAACTGTATCATGATGAAAAGGTGAAAGCTACACACTAAACTTGATAGAAATCTGGATGCAGCCCAGGACACTTAAAATATTACATGAGTTGTTGCACCAGCCCTGAACTTACACCAGAATTATCAGATGAGAAATAAAATTCCTTATTTTTAAAACCTCAGTTTTCAAATGCAATATTAACTGATAAGACTCGTACGAGTTGCAACCTACTCTTCGGAACATTGATGAAAGCAAAAAGTTACGTACAATAAGGACATTCATGGTAGCATTTTCTATGTTGGATTAACACTGAAAACAGATTAGATATCCAGCAATGAGAGAATGCTTAAATTATGGTAAAACAACAACAACTTGGACTATTAAGTTGACATTTAAAAATCAGCCTTCTCAAGATATAACAGGAAAGATTCAAATGTAAATTATATCTGCTATATTTGTAACTAGTGGCACAAGTATTGGTTCCGATTCACAATTATTCCTAATTCCCTTTTCCTTTTCTACCTCTATTAGAAGGTCTGGAAAGGCTTACAATTTCACTTCTCCACCTTTCTTGGAACTAGAGGTGATCGTCTTACACACTTGTGGCCAACAGATGGACACAAGTCTGCTGTGGATATCTGGAGAAGGTTCTGCTTGCATGAGACAGAAATCTGTTTTGAACACACAGAGGCTTGACTTGCAGTGGCCATCTTGTTGCCATGAGGGAAATCAGAGACCATGGTATCATGGATTCATTGGACCAATGCCAGTAGGCATCCCTCTATACTTCTCATTATGTGAGAAAAATAAACTATTTGAAGAACCACTGCTACAAGGATCTTCCGTTTAAATAATGGAAGGTGGAAAACACTCTACCTGAGAAACAAATTATATATGAACAGATTTGACAGAAAAATTAAAGCAGTCAACCTGTTAGGGTAGTATTAAAAATTTTTTAAAAGTTTTGTGCAATAAACCATTTAAATAAAAGTATTGACTGTAAAGGAAAATGTTTGATTAATTTTGTTCCTATGAACACATTTGCCATTTAATCTCAATGATTTTAATTCTAACCACCTTTCTCTCGTGTTTTGTTCAAAACTCAAACAAAATTTTAGTAGCCAAAACACATTTTCAATAAAATTTTATGTGTATGTATGTAAATAAAGCAGCACCAAGGGCATTTGTAAAATTTCTTCATACACTTTTGCATGTGGTTATAGAAAACTTCAGAACTGTTCATCTGAAATTAGGTGGGATTATCCAAAGATACTTCAGATATTCAAGTCCATATGCTCTATCTTCTGCATATCAGCTTGAGTTGCACAGGTTAAGATGAAGACCCCTTACATAATGTTGAAGCTATGACGCAGTCTGCACTTGAACTGGCATTGCAGTTCCTCATACAGGCCGCCTTCATCACAAGTATCTTCTATCCCTGAGAGATCAGCTACATCAGGATGGCTCATCGGCTAAATCACGTTGGTCAAAATACCTGGTGAAAAAATAACTGAACATATGCTTATTGAAGATAATTGTAGCACTACTTATAGTAACAGCAGAAAACCTCAAACAATCCAAATGTCCATCAGTAAGGGGACTAGCCCTCTTAAGCACTAATGGGGACTAGATACAAATTATAGTATATCTATACCGTAGAAGACTGTGAAGCTTTTACAAAAAAGGAATGAGGAAAATATCTACACTGCTACAGCATGATTTCCAGGATTTATTAAGTGAAAAAAAGGGACAGAATGATATATTTAGTATGCTACCTTTTGTAAGTGTCTGGAGAAATGCAAGTTATACACACAGTATTTGTTACTTTTAAAAAGAAACAATGAGTGGAAGGATAAACCAAAAACTAGCAATAAGATGGATAACTATAGAAGAGAGAAAAGAGGCTAGAGAGGATAAAAGTGAATTCTAAAATACTCCAAATGTACCTCAATTTATAAATGTAACTTTGGAACAATGTAAATATTTGATGTGAATACAAAACAAGATTAAATAAAAATAAAATCATGAATTAAACTCCATAAAATGAATCTTCCCATATGTGAAGTTGGTAGCATAACCACACAGAGGAGAATAATTTCAAATGACCTTAAACACAGTGTTCTGATACACAATTTTAGTAAGATATACCAGGGACAAAAAAAGAACAAGGAATTTTTTAAATGATTTAGATATTTTTACTGTCAGTGACATTACAATATTATTCTCAAACTGTTATGTGCATATTACAGGATAAAGCCATACTTAATATGGCTAGAAACCAGAATTTTCATCATAGCAGAAACATTAAAGAAAAGTCACATAATCTTAAATTAGAACTGAAATATCAGTTTGAACTCAGGATTTCATTTTTCTGTTTGTAAAAAACGCATAGCTCCTAGCTATTCACTGAAAAGGGCTCAAGGCACCGACCAACTTAGTAACAGCTAGTTCCCTAATGTCCAAACTGTAGACTCTAAATACCATCAGCTACTTGAGAAGAAGAACCAGCACTCCCAGGAGAAAAGACTAATTCTAGATCCAGATCCAGAAATGTTCAAGACACAAATGAATCATCTGGACGTACCAGAAAGTGAGAGACTAAAAAGACCACTAGGTCTGTATAACAAAAAGCACAGGAATTGATCAGAAGGGCTCCCACTGGTCAAAGATGGAACCATTTGAGCATCAAAAAGAATGCAATGGATTGAAATTTATCAAATGTTAAAACCTCCAAATTTAAAACAATAATCCAGAAACAGCCTTATTGGTCATCTCTGGGGACTGGCAGACCACAACTTCATTATCCCAAAAATTAATAAAGGGAAAGACTATAGCCTGTAGCCTCTTTTGGGTTTTTGGGCAGTAAACTATATTTCAGGGTAACCAAATTGTTGAAGGGAAGTTATTTTTTATAGAAAGAAATTCTAGTTATGGAGAAATAGAAAAGGCAGCATTTTAGAATCCTAGTGAAATAATGGATCTATGCAACAATCATCAATGGCTGATAAAACTGACAGGTAAAAGGTATGGATTGACTTTACCTGAACACAATGATCAACTTTTTCATCACTAAAAGCAGGACTAGACATATGCCTTCTGATGTAATACAATAGCATCCATGGAGTCTTAACCAACCAACCAACCAACCAACCAACCAAAAAAACACTATGTATAATCAATCCTCTGAGCCAGGGGTGTCCAACCTTTTGGCATTTCTGGGCCACACAGGAAGAAAAGTTGTCTTGGGTCACACATTAAATACACTGTGACACGTAATCACAAAAATTGTGACACGTAATCACATCTCATACTGTTTTAAGTAAATTTACGATTTTGTGTTGGGCCACATTCACAGCCATCCTGGGCTGCAGGTGGCCCATGGGCCACAGGTTGGACACCCCTGCAAACTACCTACCAGTTTACAGAGAATATGGAAGAGAGAGGAACACATTAAATTAAATACTGCCACGGAGATTTGTCAAAACTGAAAAGTAAAATTTTACAAGTCAAAGGACCCAGTTTCTTCAACAAATAAATGACAAAGAAAAAACCCCAGGGGGCTTAACGAGGAGACTTAACACCCATCAAACAAATGCAATGAATGCATCTCAGATTTAAACAATTCAAAATTAAAAAGACATTCTGGGGATAATCAGAGAATATGAAATATGATGCTGTGAGAATTATTAAATTTATGAGGTGTGGTACTATTACAAGCATATTATTTTAAAGCTCTTCTCAGTTAAATACATACTGAAACAAGAGAAATGACAAGTCTGAGATGTGTTTAAAATACATTAACAACAAAGATGAGATAAATGAAACATCCTGGTAAAAAAATTATCGAACCTGGGTGATGAATAGGTCTGGGTGGGTTTATTCTACTACATTGGTATGTGCTTGAACATCTCCATAGTAATAAGCTAAAAAATAATCATTATTGGTAAAATAATTAAGGTAGCTAATTATAGGATACTGTTTGAATGGGATTCCACTCATCTGAGTAGGTATTGCTATGAATCACCAGTTATGGCCTTCAAGCTACCAAAACAAAACTAACAATAAAAAACACAAGAGACTTAGAGTATCTCACACTTACATTGAAGCTGCTACTGCAAATACAGTCAAGGCCTGTGTGACCTTTTCCAAACTTGATATAATCTATTAAGTTTTCTTGAGTGAAGCCTATGTCTCAGAAACTTTTCTTCTAGTGTAAAACTTTTTTCATTTACCTAACTTTTTGAGGAAAAAAATAATCATGACTAACACACTTGGGTATTTGTCTCATAAGTGTACAGTATTATAAAGTATTAGTAGATTAGCTGGCAGATGATGTGTTTAAGTCTCTGGTTTCATTAAGTACTAGTTGACTGAACCATCAATTACTTCACCTTTCTGAACCTGTCTAGAAGAAAGAAAAAAACCTCGAACTGTATGAGGATTAGAGACCCAGTATATACAGTGCCTAAGGCAACGCCGTACCCTCTGGAGCTTTTAACCCTGACTGCCAACAGAGGAGGCAGAGGTTAACTATGAGATTGATAAACACACCTAAGAGCTCAGCTCTGCAGTAAAGCTGCCTGGGTTTGCATCCTAGCTCCGCATTTACTAGTTTTGTGATGGTAGGGAAGTTATTTGACCTCTCTCTGCCACTGTTTCCTCATCTGTAAACTGGTAAAAGCACCTGCCTTCTAAGAATTAAATGAGTTCCTATTATAAAGCACTAAGAAAAATGCGTGGCACAAAGTGCCCGGGAAGTATTAATCATTGTCAGCAGCAAAACTGTAGATCAGGAGGGTCAAACTCGTTTTCACCAGGGGCCACATCAGCCTCGCAGTTGCCTTCAAAGGGCTGAATGTAATTTTCGGACTGTATAAATGTAACTACTCCTTAACAGTTAAGCGAGAGCTCGGCGCTATCGCTGGGTAGAAACAAGGTGCCGGGCAGGATAAAACAAGGTGGAGGGCCGGATTCCGCCCTCAGGCCTTGTGTTTGCCACCTGTGTTGTAGATCAAGAAACTAGATGTTGAGTACATGTGAACTCCAAAGAGGTGTCTGGTAATGGGAAGGGATAAAGGGACACAGGATCACTTACCTTCCCAATATTTAAGTATGTTATAAATCTTTAGAAAGGTATAGTTGTTAGGTAGAACAGATAGCAAACCAAGGCAGGGAGGGGGAGGGAGACATGTCTGACCCACTGACTCAGCAGTCCGGAGCCTGGTCCGATAATATTGCCAGGTGTTCCAACATCACAAGAAATACCATGATAACACAGGAGGAGGGGTGTCCTTGAAATTCTGTGTACCATTCCCACTATCTGGGAAAGAAAGCCTTTCAAACTGTGTATTCATCCCAATGTCTAGAAGCGGAAGAGGAGGGGGTCCGCAGTACCCAAAGAAAAAGCCTGTAAAACCACCTCTGGTTAATTGACTACCCCTGGTCACTATCTATTTTATGTGGGGGTCCCTACTGCTTACAGAAAGAGCCCATTAATAACTTTTGAGTAACTGCCTCCTGTTACTTATCTGCTGTACAACAAGATGAACAGATGTGGTCTGAAGCAAGGTAAGAATCTGGGCTAACAGACCCCCACACATACTTCAGTTTGGTTAGTCATGTCCCCCAGGGGGAAGCTGGCAGCAGCTTTACCCTCCAATCAATACGTAACTTCCTCACCCCCATCCCTCCAATTTATGTAAGCTCTCAGGACAAAAGACCTGATGCTGTTACTGCCCTTCATTTTTGCCACCCAAGCCTATCACCCCCACCTCAGCAAGGCCTGTGAAAGTATCAACAATAAACTTTGCTTGCATGCTAATTGACTTGATGATCTATAATTCTTTACTGCATCGGCCAGTACCAAGTTTCTCACGTAAGACAGGGATTGGAATGAAAACACTGACCATGGAACAAAAACACTGAGTCCAATAAGAAACCGAAAATAAATGTGTGTATAGTCTATAAATATACAGACACAAGAATGTAAACTATTAAAGTTTTCAAGTAAATTCCAAGTGGAATTTCAATGTAAGAAATGAAATCAAACCTATACTAAATGAAAACCTGCCCCAACCAAAAATGAGCAAAGGACATAGGCAATTAAAAAAGTACAACTGCAGTAAAATGAAACATGTTCTACCATCACTGGTAAACAAATGCAAATAAAAATAATTTGATTGTATTTTTTAAATATTCAAATTGGAAATATTTATATCAACTGAAAATGCCGAGTATTGACAAGGGGATGGACACTCTCTGATACTTGGTGGGAACACAGAATGGTATGAGCTTTCTGGAAGGCAACCTGGCATTAAATATCTCAGTTTAAAAGTACAGCCCTGCACTGAAATAACGTTTCAGTCAATGACACTGCCTATATGGTGGTGGGGTACCATATAGCCCAAGTATGCAGTAGGCTATACTGCCCAGGTTTGTATCACCACACCCTGTGACGTTCCCACAATGGTGAAATTGCCTAATGATGCATTTCGCAGAACGTGTCACCATTGTTAAGCAGTGTGTACCTATACATGCCCTTTGACTTACTTCTAGGAATTTAACCGCAGGCAATAATGGAGCTGTATGTATAAGGATCTTTATTGCAGCATTATTTACAAAGAAAAACGAAAAGAATTGTTATACATATGTTTTCTTATGTACCTTGATTTCCTCTACTGTAAAATGTAAACAATACTCTCTACCACCATTAATAATACTATTTGGAAGCAAGAAGTCAAAGATCACTTACCTGCTAACCAAGCAGATTAATAAATTCAAAGCAGGAACCCTCTCATCATCTCTGCTGTTCTAAAAAAAGAAAAAAGAAAGAAAAAAGAAGCCACATGTGGAAGAACTCAAAATGTACTCTGTTCCCCTCCAATATCTTTGAAACAAATTTCCTTTTAACATGTAAAACATGGAAACTTTATTAGCTGATAGTAAGAACCACATGGAAATAGATAACCTCAAAGAAAAAGGACAAAACTGTAGAATTAATGATCCTTCAAGAAACATTTAAGATCATCTTTTAAGGAAATATTCTTGACAGGGAAAAGAAATTAAGAATTGAGGAAGAGTAACTTTGGGAATAACATTGGAGAATGTTTTCCTAGTTCCAAGTAGAGCGACAAAAAAAATCCTATGTCCTAACTGGACAGTAATGGAAAAAGTATATATATAAATACTTTTCCTGAACTATACATTTTAGAAAGTTCATTTTAAATATTTGTTAAAATGACAGACCTAAGACACACGGAAAGTAGCCTTACAGAATATGAAGTTTATTTTCGTACGTTTCAAGGAATAGTCACAATAACCTACTGAGTAATGTTATAACAGGCATGTCATATTTTAATTCAAACTTGGGACAAACGTCCATGATGTTATTCTATTCAATTTTCTATGTGCCAAGCACTACATGGGACAAAGCTGAATAAAATATATTATAGTATGTGCTAATAGCACAGAAGATGAAATAACCACATACTAACTTTAATGAAAGGAAAAATGTGTAAAGTGCCATAAAAACATACAAAGTATCCCTGGCTGGTGTGGCTCAGTGGGTTGGTCCAGTTCCCGGTCTGGGCACATGCCTGGGTTGCAGGCTGGGTCCCCAGCTGGGGATGTGTGGGAGGCAACCCGATCAATGATTCTCTCACACATCTATGTTTCTCTCCCTCTCTCTGAAAAATAAATAAAATCTTAAAATCTTATTTAGAAATATGGGAAAAAAGATATGAAGTATATTGGGAAAACAGAGGATGGAGAGATTCTTTTTAGTTGTTGGGATCAGGAAAGTTTGAGAGAAAATGGTGGAATATGAGCCAGATTGTGAAAAGTAAAAGGTATTTAGAGGCAGTTTGGAGGAGAGTGAAAAGGCTCTTTTGCAGAGGGAATCAAGCCTAGGGACACAGCATGGGAAACTGTGAGCAGCAGGCGCATTTAGCTGGGAGTACAGGACATTAAGTTCAGGCCACATGATGGTCGTTCAGTGAAAATATTTTGGAGTAGTCAATGGAGAAGTTTACATTTTGTTGGAGGGTGGGGGAAAGGAGGGATAAAAAACAGAAGTGGGCTTAACAGGGCTTTAAATTAATTTTTATTGTAAGGCTACATACATGATTTAGAGAAGGATCTGACTGGAGAAATTCAAATCAATCACTGAGGCACGGACTGCTAGGTGACTACTCCAGCTTCGTATCCCCGCCTGCTGTGAAGCTCATTTCTAGGTAGGCACACTGCCACCCAGCTACAAGTAAACATTTCCATAGTTTCTTACGGCCCTGTGACTAAACTCTGGCCAGTGAGCTATATAGGCAGACATGCTGTAGAACCTCTGGGAAGGCTCTTAAAGAGGCTGGCAGCGTTCTTTCTTCTCGTCTTTCCAACTGCTTATAATGAAATACAACGGCCGAAGCTCCAGCAGCCATCTCAGACGCGAGGTGAGCTGAGGGTAGAAGCCAGATGCGGTAGAACTCAAAGGCCTCTGTTGCTGCTGTCCTAAATCTGATTAGCTTACCTTTAGACTTCCTTTATCTGAGAAAAAGTTGTTTTAATTAAGCTATTGTTATTTGGGGCTTTTCTATTATGTGGCCAGATCTAATCCTGACTAATAAAATATTCCATGTTTTCTTATTTCATTGGAGTCCTTCATCACCATATTCCAACTTACCACTAACAATCTTACTTCAGAGCATCTTCTTGCAAGCTGCCGAATCAGTGAATGAGCCTCAGGCAACAGAGGTTTTTCAAGACAAGCCAATAAAGCATAAAGCCATCTTCCCTAAGTAGAATTTTAAAAAGTAGTAAGTAGGAAAATATTACACCACATTTTAACTTGTTTTTTTAAACGTCCAAAGTTGTGTTTGGTTATTTGCTATGAATAAATTCACAGAACATTTAACTAGACTATGTTTGGATATAGAGAACAAAGGGTCACATCTTTTGTAGCTTCTAACTATAGAGACAGAACATTAGATACTTCAAAATATTCTCATCCCCAAAGAGTTTGTTTCAGAGATTGTTACTACAATTATAGTCCTAATTCACAGGCAGAATACTGCATTAAGATGTGAATAAATCCTTGAAAAATTAAGATACATTTTTTTCTTTGCCCTCTATAGATAAGTATACAAATCATTTTATAATTTTATAACTATGTCCCCTCGGTCTATACAAAGGAACTATATTCTATATGAAATAATGTTTTGATACTTCTATAAACACCATGGCAAGCTAAATTTATTCCTATTCCCTTTTAAAATGGGGTTTTCTTTGTAATTACAAAAGTAATATATACTTAATGCCGAAGAACTAAAAAAATACAAAAAGCACAAAGGAAAAACGAACCTGAAATCCCACCATTCAGATAAACTTTCTGCTAATTTTTAAAATATTCACTTTTTTCCTATGTAGACTTACAGCTTTTAAAAATAAAGTTTCATCACTGTGACAACAGTAAGGTAATAACATTTTGTAGCCATATTTTTTACTTGCAATACATAATAAAAATTTCCCATGATGTTAAGTTGGATTAAGAAGAGATGTCACTAGTCTCAGCATGGTGTTTATGTAAATACTCTTGAATGAAGCACTTATACTTTCCTGTCACTGCTGGTCTATTCTTTTATCACCCAGATTTTATGAGAGTATGGTAGACATTATGCCCCTAGAATCCAGCCTAGAGTTGAAATACAACAGGAGCTTATATAAAATGTTTGTGGAATGACTGTTCCGTTGTGGATGCACCATAATTGACTTAATGTTCTATAGTTGAGAGCTTAGGATGTTTAATTTATTGCTGTTACATAAAAAAAAAAATAGTGTGATAATTATCCCGGAACATAAGTTTTAGAGCATCTCTGATTGATTTCTTGGGGTAAATTCCTAGAAATAATATGGTGATGTCAAAGGGTACATATATTCATACATTTCTGAGATATAATCACCAAACTGTACCCCAGAAAGGTTATACTAAATTACATTTTCATCAGTAGCATATAAGACTGAGTTTATCCTGAGCAACACATCACTTGGGAGAAACCTGAAAAATATTAGAACAGGCTTCAAATAGCAATTTATGCAACACACAAAGTAAGTTCCTCAGGGAACCACAAATCAGTAAGAATTTTTATTAAACAAAAAGATTTACGTCCAGGTTTCTTTTACAAATAGTGACAAACTGTCTTCTACATGAAGAAAGCTATTATTACCAGGGCGCTAGCGCGCCTGCAGTCCCAGCTACTCGGGAGGCTGAGGCAGGAGGATTGCTTGAGCGAACCCCAGGAGCTCTGGGCTGCAGTGCGCTATGCCCATCAGGTGTCTGCACTAAGTTCGGCATCAATATGGAGACCTTCGGGAGCCGAGGGTGGGGGGCGGCCACCAGGTTGCCTAAGGAGGGGTGAACTGGCCGAGGTCGGAAAACAGCTATTATACATTTCAACTTGACTCAAATTTTCAGGCATACATTTACTATGTAAGCTAGTATTCAAGTGTTCAAATGGTCTCTACCCTGAGAAGTTGCTTAAACCTCTGACTAAGATAAAACTATGCTGAAACGTTCCTTTCCTCAAAGTTAGTGAGCACAGAGTAACAATGCTAAAAAGTAAGAGCAAAATCCAAAACTAAGTAGTCAAAAAGCTTCCTTAATAGCTTCCTACTTGGATGATAAAATAAGGCTATATTTCTCAAAAAGTGTTAGACAAGTAATACTAAGTAGAGAAGTTTTTAAAAGGTCCCTTTTTCTTTTTGCTAGTTTATGATATAAAAACTTCCTGTGATGAATGTTTTTACTTTAAACACAGATATTCTCAATACTAGAGTTCTGATGGTATGGTTATTTGGATAGGGGACTTGAACACTGTTGATTTAAAAGACAGATTACTCAAAAAAAAAAAAGACTCAAAAGATTAATCCTGTTAAATTTAGTAAATCAGTTGTCAGTGGTTCAGAAACCCTTTAATAGTTCCTCTGGTAAATATAACGACATTTTTTGGTAGTATGCTTTCATTAATTAATAGGAAAAGCCAAACTTATCACACTTTTGAATGAGTAATCTTTTTTTAAATCACATTATGAAGTTAAAACATAAATATTAAAGGAAGAGAAGAAAAACGTAATACTTATCTGTTTTATAAGGCTTATAAAACCCTGATCCAATAACTCTACTCTGGAAATATGCTAAGAAGGCAGTATAAATGTTTATATTTTGGTCATTATTATAAAATATAAGGAAGAACCCAAATGGTTAATAATGAATCAATGCAGATTATGAGATATTAAGACAATGACATATGAATTACATTATCATACTAAAATATATAGATGAAATGTGGCCAGAAAAACACACACATGCACACACATTAGTTATAACTATGTAAAAGACACAGGACCACTGAATCAGAAAGAGTGATTTTAAACATGATGTTTTTCCCTTAAAAAGTACATGCTATGGCCCTGGCCACATAGTTCAGCCGGTTATAGCACTGTCCCTGTAAGTCAAGGTTGCAGGTTCAGTCCCTGGTCAGAGCACATACTAGAATCAACTGATGAATGCATAAGTGGAACAATAAATCAATGTTTCTCTCTCTCTCCAGCTTCCTTTCTAAAATCAATAACTAAAAAAAAAATAAAGATATGTTCTTTCTTTGGCAGCACATATACTAAAATTGGAATGATACAGAGAAGAAGATTAGCATGGCCCCTGCACAAGGAGGACATGCAAATTCGTGAAGCAGTCCATATTTTTTAAAAAGAAAAAAAATAATACATGTTATATACTAGAGGTTTACTTTTTTTTAAAGATTTTATTTATTTATTTTTAGAGAGAGGGGAAGGGAAGGCATGCGCCCTGACTGGGAATCGAAACAGCAACCCTTCAGTTAACAAGCCCACGCTCAATACATGGAGCTCCACCAGCCAAGATACATAGTAGAGATTTAAAAGAAAATACTGATATAACTTTAAAAGCTTAAGCTACCTGGGCAGGACAGAAAATATAAAAATTTAGTGATAAAGAATATGGTCTTACACTTATGGGAGAAACTTATTATCTTACGGAAGATAATCTCAGCCACCTGGCTGCACAGCAGGCTGAGACACTCACACACGGCACCACACTGGCGGTTTATCTGTTTCTCCCAGCAGACTACAAGCTTCTGGAGGGCAAAGATTACATCTTATGCTTTGACAGCTAGCTCTGCAGTCTCAGATACACTCTCTTGCAAATATCCTTCACTGTGAAAATTATTTGTTTCTAAAAATTAAATCTAACTTCAGATGATAAAATTTCTAATAAGGGGATTAGGTAGATAATTCATATAATGTCTACCAACTGTACCCAATTTGGAAGGTAAAAAAAAAAGTTGTGAATATACAGCAATAAAACACAGGGGCAGTACAGCATAGCTGTTAGGAGTATAGTCAGATGGCCTGAGCATGAGTCTCTGTTCTGCCAGTTACCTGTGTGATCTTTAGCTACTGAATCTGTACTTGCTCCAGTTTCCTATCAACAAAATGGAAATAATAATAGTTGATAGGTTATTAGAAGATCCAAGAAGTTAACAGAACAATGCCTGGCACAAAGTGCTATTATTGTTATTATTTCTGATAATGTTTTTGTGAGTTAGATGGATTTCAAGGCCATTTTGGAAAGTGCGTTTCAAACTTCTTTAAGTCAGTGCCACTCAAAAAGGGATCTGCTGATTGGCTGCCGGTCAGTACCCCGTTTGTTACTTGTCCCAGGATAAAAATCAACTATCTGACACTCCCCACCCCCCCAAAGCAAGACGTTCTCAATGAAGAAAGTGGTATGTTCATGAACATGCTACTGCAAGCTCCTCACTGCAAACAAGCATAGTCTGCATTGCATACAGTTATACATACACGTATACTATGTACATATCTGTAAATACTGCAGAGTACTATCTCACATATAAGTATGTATAACTTCAACTGGATTATGAAAATAAAAAGATGTAACAGTACCAATTCTGGAGTAAAGTCTCTTTCTCCAAACCAATTACTCAGATATTCCAAGACACTGGTTACTGTTGCCTAAAAAAAAGGGGGAGGAGGTAGAATTACATTAGTAGTAAAACAATGACAAGTTCAACATGAGTTTCATTTAGTTAGAAAGCAACTCCAATAATCAAAGTGGCTTCATTGTTTAGACTTCCAGAGAAAACTGTGACTCTATTCAGTAATTTGATTAAATGGTTCACTCAAAGAGAAGAGGCTTTTAGGACAATATTCTTAAACACTTTCAAATAGCCACACCTTAGGTTAAAAAGCCCAGAATTCATTTAGCAACTACTAATTTAGTTTATCGCTACTTAAAACATTCCATGTACTCTTAAAAAAGAGTCTTTGCATAATAAATACCTTCATTTATTTTCATAAAACAAAGTATAAATCTAAACAGAAAGTTAGCTAGAGAAAGGTCTGTTTTAAAACAATACAGGCAGAACTTATCAAATTGTTGAAAATATTCTCTGGCTTATTAAATACAGTTGGACACGTAAAAACACTCTACAGAATTTTGCAGCATCTTAGTGCAAATGGTCAAGTGAAACTGTCAGCCAGTATAATTTATGACAATATGACTTTGAAAAAATGTCATATTCCAAGGGTACCTAATGTTGTGTTAAAACAATGAAACGTTTTAGAGGGTCTTTAAATAGGTAACAAAGTACTAGTTCTAAAAGTCTGAAGAAACAAAATCCATTTCTTCCCTTTTTCCCAAGAAATTTATGTAGTGGTTAAGTTTTGGGGAAGTCAAAAGTTTTATGTGCGATTTTGGCTGCAGGGAGAGTCGGTGTCCCTAACCCCGTGCTGTTCAAGGGCCAACTGCATTTCATTCTTAATGGAATGTGTAGGATATCTGGAACTAGAAACAGCAACCTAACTTTAGTATTTGCTTCAAACCCCAGAATCTAAGACTTGTAACTGAAATGTATACAATTTAGTAGTTTAGCACCATGATTGAGAGCATCAGTTCCAGGATCAGACCATCCTGGGACTGAATCCCAGTGCTGCCATTAAAACTTGCTAAAAAACTACCTGCAAATGACTTAACCTCAAATTGTTTCCTGTTCTCTAAAAAAGGGATATTAAATAATAACTCCCCATTTAGGGCTGCAATAAGATTAAATAAGAACTGTTAAAAGAATTTAGGACAGGGTCTTACATATTATATTCAGTAAGTGTATTCAAATATTTTCATACACATCACACACAAAAAAAGAATGCATTTTCTGTATTATTAGATGGATTTTACCTGATTCATTCTGCTAACAATACTAAGCAAGGGGGGAAATCCAATCTGAAAGAAAAATGAGATTGAAATTTATTAAACAGTATTATAAGGAGGGATTTAATTTTTTTCAAACCGGTGAATTCTCATCTCTCTGTTATTTAGAAACAAATGATGGCTTGAACAAAATTCCTTTATTGCCTATTATAATGTGCCATGAACTCTTAATTGGCAATGCCCCCAATGACTTGAAATCTGAATATGTAAATTTAAAAATGAAAAAATGATTTAAGTAATTAAATGTTAAAGTATAAAATAAAAAAGATACTATTAATACTATGACATTAATAAGTGACACAAACTTTTAAAAAATCTTCAGCTAAAGCTAGTATTTTTAGGAATTAAGGGTACTTGAATTAGAATCACTTTTTTCCAAACCCAATGTGATTCAATTAAAAAAATCTACTTTGGAGTTTAATGCTGGGAGCCTTGATTGTGAAAATAGCACTGACTTCTGAGAAGCTTAAGAGGATATGCATTAAACTCCTGCAACTTTAAATGGTTCTTTTTAAAAGTTACTTTAAAATTTATTCTAGAGGGGGAGGGAGGCAAAAAGAGAAGGAACAGTGATTGGTTGCTTCTTACCCGCCTCCCCACTGAGACTGTACCTGCAACCCAAACACCTGCCTGAACCAGGAATCAAGTTGGTGGCCTTTTGCTTGGCGGGACAACACCCAACCAACCCCGCCACACGGGTCAGGGATAAATGGTTCTTTCCTGTGGTGTATGTTACTTGTATGCATTTTGTAATAACAAGGTAAATAAACAAATTTTAATTCTTTATTAAGTTAAAGTACATTTTTGAAATGGAACATACATTGGGGATTATCATTAAGAACAGGCTATATAAGAAACAGCGTCAAGTTAGCTGTGCTAGAGACGGGGATCTCCCTTCGCCTCCACCATGTGTGTACCGGTGCCTGTTTCCCCAGCCTGGTCAGCACAGCGCGTCAAAGCTTTCTTTGCCAATATATTACCTGAAAAACAGCTCAGTGTAGTTGCAAGTTACATTTATATTCGAAGTGAGTTTGTGCATCTCACATAAGAACAATTTGTATTTCCTTTCTGTGAGATGTCTATTTATATCCTTGGGATGTTTTGTGTTTTTGTTTTTAATTGGGTTCTAGGTCTTTTTAATGACTTTTTGGTAATTTTAGTGACTTTTGGAGTGTTTACATTTTGGGGATTAATTAGTTTTAATTAGGAAAAATACAGTGTGTTACCATATAGCAAACAATGTATACCTTCTATTCAACAGAAAAGAACACAACATAGGGATTTAGTAGTAATGAGATGTATGTCGAAGGTTCCTGAAACACCTGGAACCTTGAAGGCAGGTGAATCCTGAAGGACAAGAAGTTGTCCACATACTTTATGAAGCTGTGTGAAATTTAAATATACCCTCAACATTTCATCTCCAGAATATACAATTTACTAATAAATATTTTAAAGTACATTTCTAATTGTGTCATACGTTTTTCTCTTTCCCTGATTATTCATCACTCATTGTTTAACCCATGTCTAATCATTAAGAAAATAACAAATCCTACCTAACTCACAAAATCACTAAAACATAAAAGGTATGAAGCCAACCTAGAAAATGTCACAATACATTGTTTCAGAAACTGGGATGCCTATTTTTAAGTTAAAGACATAATAAACTAAGTCAGGGGTTGGCAAACATTTTCTGTAAACAGCCAAACTAAATATTTTAGGCCTGGCAGGCCACACACAATCTTAGTCACATATTATTATTACAGTTTGTTTTTTATAACCCTTTAAAAACATAAAAAACACTCTTAGCTCATGAGCTGTAGAAAAAATTGGCTGTAGACCGGATTTGGACTAGGTTGTAGTCTGCTGACCCTTTACACTAAATGATGCACCAAAACTAGAATAATGTTTGTTTCTTTTATCCACTTGTCACCTACTTGTATATAATCTATTCCAGGACTTTCGTTTTTAGCTGGTCCAACAGCCCCTTCAGAACATAACCTTTCACCCAGACAAAATTTTTTCCAGCCTTCTTCATCTTCAGATTTTGGCTAAAAAAATAATAATAAAAATAAATTTACTTATTTCTATATATTTTTAAAATAATGAACTTTGAAAAAAGAAACGAGGATTTCTCCAAAGTCCCACCACCTCAGCACAAAGATATGGAGCCTGTTATGGGTTGAATTATGTCCCCCCAAGACTCAAATGTTGAAAAGCTAACCCCCAGTACCTCAGGATGTGACTCAGAGACAGGGCTGTTACAGAAGTGATTTAGGTAAACTGAGGCTACAGAATGGGCCCAAATCCAATCTGACTGGTGTCCTCATAAGGGGAGGCCATTTGGACACACACGAGATGCTGCGGATATGCGTGCACAGAGGAAAGACTATGTGAGAAACTAATGAGAAGATGGCATGTGTAAGCCAGAGAGAGAGGCCTTGAGTCAAACAAACCCACTGACACCTTGATCCTAGGCTTCTTGCCTAAAGAACTGTGAGAAAGTAAATTAGTATTTGTTAATGTACCTAGTGTGCAGTATTTTGCTATGGTGGCCCTAGCAAACTAATACAGTGCCCTGAGAGGCCTTACCATATGTGAGACATGTTTAGTTGGGAGCACACTTTAATGGACACTGACAAGCAAGGGTATGTTCAAAAAGAGGATGATAAAGATGAAATCAGTATTAAAAATGCACTAAGAATGCTTACAAGAATGAGAGATGTTTATTCCAGGAAAGGAGACATGAACATATACTTCATACACTTGATTGGCTGTCCAGTCAAAGAAGGAATAGATTTATTCTACATCACCAAAGGTAAAAAGCAGGACCAGTGGTGGAAAGAAGCATTCAGTTCAATACAGGTGGGTATCTTAACAAAACGTTTTATTTGTACACAGTATTTTGCACCTTATTTTGCAAAGGCGCAGTTTTCCCCAAGGATAAATAGCTTTCATTCGATTCTCAGGATGAATGAGACCCTAAAAGGTTAAAACCGATTGTCCTGAAATAATGTATACAACCTTCTCCATTATTTCATCAGGTTAGAGATGATTTCTGCTGCAGGCAGCACTAAATATCCTGATTATTAAAATTGGTAGATGCTACCCTGCCTGGTGTGACTCAGTGGTTGAGTGCCAGCTGGGTTGCCAAAGGGTTGCCGGTTCGATTCCCAGTCTAGGGCACATGCCTGGGTGGTCACCAATAGGGGGCACATGAGAGGCAACCACACTCTGATGTTCCTCTCTCTTTCTCCCTCTTTTCTCCTTTCTAAAAAATAAATTTAAAAAAATCTTTAAAATAAAAGAAAAATAGTAGATGCTTAAATGATTGGATAAATCGATAAATAAATATTTATGCTTACATAGCTGATACCAGGATGTGCTTTAAAATTTTTTCATTTTATTATTTTCATGTTTACATTTGCCATGATGAACCTATGTTATGGTTACATAATATTCCTGTTTGGATGGAGCATAATTTATTGAATCGATTATGTTAGGTCATTTCATTTTTGACAAAATAATATCATATTACTGATGTGGCTTTTTGAATTAATAAGCATGTACATAACATCTTTACACTGAGCAAGAAAAAAACAAAATAACATATCTACCTCCTTCTCCCTACCTTTCTTACTAGAGGCCTCAGAGCATAGTGAAAAGGTTTAGTCAGACAGACTTCAGTGGCTCCCAGCCATACCTTTTAAGGTCTTAGGTTAAGTGGTTTTAGGTCTTAGGTTAAGGTTAAATGGTCTTAGTCCATATACTCAATCTCTCAGCTTCCAGTTGATCTCAGGAAGCTTATGCAAGCAACTTCCTCCATGTACCCCAATGTGTCACCGTGTAAAAGACAGGAAGAACTGCCTATCTGAAGCTTCTAAGATCTGAAATCTATGAACTACCCCCAAATTAGCAAAATTGTGTGCATAGGTGCATTTTGCCCTTTGGAAGATAAACAGCTTTCATCTGATTCTCAGAAAGAATACGAGACTCCCTAAAAGGTTAAAATTATTGCCAAGGAGTAGACCTGAAGTTAAGATAATATTGTATGTCAATCATAATTGAAATATAAATTTAGAAAAAGAGGGAAAGGTAAAAAGTAAAATTAAAAAAACTTTTCACAGAAAAAGAAAGTTCTATGTTGCCATAGAACAACGTATCCATTTCTTCCCCAACTCTTTTTTATTCAGTAGCCCAGATATAACATGTCTACTGAAGAGCTTAATATCATACCTAAGCCGATAAAATGAAGATAATACTACTTTTCAGTATGCATGACAGCTTTACTAAAATGTCACTGGTATTGGCACCATTATCTCATCAGGAAAATTCAGTAAGTCTTTACTCAATCTTTCTGTAAACTTTTTGTAAATAGGAAACTTTTTGTATTTATTTCCTAAAAAGCAAATGTCTAGAAGGACCCTTAAAAACTTGTAGAGGTTTAAAATTTACCTATCCAAAATGGCTCAAAATGCTGTGGATCAAAGCTTTTATAAAAATAACTTGCTGATTTCATTACTGATTTTATATTTTTCAGGCCACTAATATAATGGAATTGGTACTATTAAGGTAGGTGGGGACTACCGGTCAAGATGGTGTCACAGGTAAACACGGCTTGTTTCCTTGCACAACCACATCAAAATTACAACTAAAATATAGAACAATCATCACTAAGAACTGTCAGAAATCACACTGATAGAAGTCTACAACTACGGAATTAAAGAGAATACATCCATCCAGACTGCTAGAGCATACACACTGAACAGGCTGATCCTATATTCATGCATGGTGGATAAAAATTCGGGAGAGATATCTCAGGAGTGAGGAGTCCCAGACCTACACCAGAACCCGCAGCCCAGGGTACTAGTGCCAGGAAGATAAGCCCCATAACTTCTGGCTTCAAAAACTAGTGGGGATTGAATCAGCGGAGGAAACTTCTGGAGTCCCAAGTAATTCCTCTTGAACAACCTACACACAGACTTACTCAGACTTACTCCCTCTGAGCTCCAGCACCAGGCTAGCAGCTTGAAAGGCACCCGTGGCATACAGAGAGGAACTGAAGTGTCTGGTATCAAGGTGAGAGCTGGGAGAATGCTTTGTTTCAGACAAGAGGGTAGACGGAGGCCACTGACCCTTTTCTAAACCCTCCCCCCACAGAGCCACAGAGCCACAGAGCTAGCAGGCTGGAGCCATACATGAGACTCCATCAACCTAGCTAACACTGTCTGCCTTGCCCTGGAGATCCCTAGAGACTCCATGCCACCCAACTTACTTGCCACCCCCCCCCCCAGCTGCTTTTTCATATGAATGGCTGGTCTTGGCTCATGATTCACAACTTCCTAAATCCTCTCAAAGAACGGCTGGCCTCAGTGAGCCCCCCAGGCCCTGACTCTTGTGCTAAGTAGCCCCAGGCTAAGTAGTAGCAACCAGCCTAGATTAATAGCTTGGCTTCACCTGGGACTCTCCAAGCCCAGCACAACTATCCCCCATCTCAGACTGCTTTATAGCGCAAGCAGGATGCCCCCAGCAAAACACAGGTGGGGACCGACCTTGGCCTGCACCACCCAGGAAACCCCAGAGCCTGTGCACCCAGTGGACAGCTATAGAAATCAGACCATCACCACGCTAACCCTGTACAGCTGAAGGTGGAGATTGGTGATCAGTGGTCATAGCCAGTCCATGCAGCTGACTGGCCTGGGTAAATCCTTCCCATTGACCTGCCAACAGCAATCAAGGCTCAACTACAAGAGAAGAGTGTACTCAGCCCACATGAAGATCACACCTCGAGTGCCCAGCTTGGGTGATAGGGGAGGCTGTGCCACTGGACTCTATAGAACATCTACTACATTAGGCCACACTATCAAGACAGGGTGTCATAGCAGCTCTACCTAATACATAGAAACGAACAGAAGGAGGCTGACAAAATGAAGAGACAAGGAAACATGGCCCAAATGAAAGAACAGATCAAAACTCCAGAAAAAGAACTAAACAAAAATGGAGAAAAGCAATCTATTAGAGGCAGAGCTCAAAACACTGGTTATAAGGATGCTCAAGGAACTTAGGGAGGACCTCAACAGCATAAAAAGATCCAGTCAGAAATGAAGGATACACTAATTGAAATAAAGAACAATGTACAGGGAAACAACAGTAGAGTGGATGAAGCTGAGAATCAAATCAACGACTTGGGACATAATAAGCAAAAACCAACCAAACAGAACAAGAAAAAAGAATCCAAAAAAAAAATGAGGACAGTGTAAGGAGCCTCTGGGACAACTCCAAGTGCTCTGATATTTGTATCACAGGTGTGCCAGAAGGAAAAGAGAAAGAGCAAGAAATTGGAAATCAGTTTGAAAACACATTGAAAGGAAACTTCCCTAATTTGGTAAAGGAAGTAGAAATGCAAGTCCAGGAAGCACAGAGAGTCCCAAACAAGATGGATGCAAAGAGGCCCACTTTAAGACACACGATAATTATAATGTTAGAGGTTAAAGATAAAGAGAGAATCTTAAAAATAGCAAGAGGAAAGCAGTTGGTTATCTACAGGGGAATTCCCATAAGATATTCAGCCAATTTCTCTAAAGAAACTTTGCAAGCTAGAAGGGACTGGCAAGAAATAGTCAAAGTCAAAAAAGCAGGAACCCACAGTCAAGACTGCTCTACCCAGCAAGGTATCATTTAGAATCAAAGGGCAGATACACAGCTTTCCAGACAAGAAAAAACTAAAGTTGCTCATCATCACCAAACCATTATTATATGAAATGTTAAGGGGACTTATTTAAGAAAAAGAAGATCAAACTATGAAGAATAAAATGGCAATGAATACGTATCTATCAACAACTGAATCTAAAAAACGAACTAAGCAAACAAGAACAGTGACAGAATCATGGATATGGAGAACATTTTGATGGTTGTCAGATGGAAGGGGGTACAGGTGAATGGGTGAAGAGGTGAGGGGATTACGAAGTACAAGTAGGGAGTTTCAGAATAGCCATGGGGATGTACAGAACAGTATAGGAAATAGAGCATCTAAAGAACTTACATGCATGACCCACGCATGAACAGTGGTACTGGGATTGCTAGAGGGAGTGGGGGGTACTGGTTGGAGTGGGGTATATGGAGAAAATTAGGACAACTGTAATAGCATAATCACTAAATGTAATTTTTTAAAAGGGGTAGATGGGAGAGAAAAAGAATAATGTAGACTAAGTAAATGAATCTTTAAAGACTGGAAGTAAATGTGGACTTTCAAACACTGTACAACTTAAACACAGACACTTACATACCATGGTCACATTACTATCCAGCTGTTGTGATTTCCAGTGGCTTCTATGTCTGTTCACATTCTACAGGAAGAAGAATTAGACACTGATCTTCAGAGAATGGATAACTACAAAGAAATCAATTGCTGCACAACATTCTAACTATCCTAAAACTTGGAAAATATGCTTTAAACTGTATTATGCTAATAACTATAATAATAACTTGATAATTGATTCACACATATTCTTGTCTTTATACTTCATAATCACAAATCTTATTCTTCCAACTGAAATCTAAGAACAGAATAAAACATGAGGGAAGAATTTAATTTGATTAAGTGATTAAAGTACACTTACCTGCCGAACAGCTGAAAATTGTGCCACTTGCTGTTGTTGCCACTGAAGTGTGGGGGAATACCCTTCAGGAGCAGGCTGACATCCTGAAAGCTAGAGATCAGTTCGTAATTGTCAGAATCAGTATTAGTGTTGTACCTAGAATCTCACACTTCTGCAAAGTAAAAGTAAAATCAACATGAACAGCAAATAATAAAGTACATGACTATACAAAAAAAAAAAAAGCACTTTTTCTGATGTAAAAAAGTAGGTAGGCATTTCACTTTACTATTTACGTCTAAGTTGAAAATGTTAGGAAAAGATCCTTATTTAGTCACTTTCATAAGAGCCATCTGGAATGGTTTATAGTTGTAGTTTCTATTTTTAAAATATTCATGTATTAACATTTTTCTAAATCCTCACCCAGGAATATATTTATTATTTTACAGAGAGGAAGGGAGGGAGAGAGAAAAATATCAATTGGTTCCCCAACCAGGGTTCGAATCTGCAACCTGTGTATGTGCCCTGACTAGGAATCAAACCCGCATCCTTTTGGTGTATAGGATGATGCTCCAACAAACTGAACACCCTGCCAGGGCTATAGTTGTAGTCTCTAAGAAATGTAAACGATATGAGCCCTGAAGATATAATGTATTCCTACCTTTCTGGGACAGCAAAACAGTTAGAAACAAAAGATATATCCAAACAAACAATTTCAACTAGGCAGAACAAACTCGTAATTTAAGACATTTGACTTTGAAAGATCTACTTCTGTCTCCTAAAACAGTACTTACTTCACAATTGATCACATGCTGCCTTGAAACAAAACTTCAAGTGACTGCAGTCACTTTTTAAAGCCAGGTATATAAGACACCATCTTATAAGACATCAACTAAAAACTTACGTGAAACTTTACAGTGTCTGAATTAAAATTTCCTACTTATAAACGTTGAATAAAAGAATTACTTAGAACATAAAAGGAAAAGGACTTATTGCAATTTAAAACTGACAAAAAAACCCACAAAACAAAAACAATTGCTGCTCTCCTTTGACCTTAAATTAAATTCCCTCTTCAGAGGAACCTTCTGTGACTATTTAGATAGTCACAGTACTCTCTGTTATTTATTGGTCATTTATATGTTAATTTTCATCATTGCAGCAGTTATTTTATATAATTAATTTGTTTACTGTCTTTCTCAGGACAATGTAAACTCTACAAGGGTAGGGACCTTTTCTGTCTCATCCTCTGTTGTATCTTCAGTGCCCCACACAACCTAGTTGGTTAGTAAAAAACATGCTGGACAAGTGTATGAAAATGTTCATGGTGTGCAAGTTGCCAGAAAAAGTGTAAAGATATCTGGGTTTCTATTCTTTTCTTTCTTTCTTTTCTTTTTTAAACTTTATTATTTTCAGACAGAGGGGGAGAAAGAGAGGGAGAGAAACCTTGATGTATGGTTACCTCTCACATGCCCCTCACTGGGCACGTGGCCCGCAACCCAGGCATGTGCCCTGACTGGGAATCGAACCAGTGGCCCTTTGGTTCACAAGCTGGTGGTCAATCCACTGAGCCACATCCAGCCAGGGATCTATTCTTTTTTTTTTTTAATTAAAATTTGTTTGCATATTTACTTTTCATTGCATTTTTTTCTATTACCATTTATCTCCTTTATACTCTCTTCCACCTTTCTCTCTATCCCCTGCAACAATCACCATGGGACTCTATTCTTTAAAAAATAAAACCCAGTCAAAATCATAACATGCAAACTTCATGAAGATTAAACAGTCCAATAATAATTATGAAGATAACTGGAAAATGTTACTTAAAAATAAAGGTTAGCATAAGTAACCTATTTAAAGACTTCTTCAGGATTGGATCATGCCCCTAAAGCATGAAGAGCAAATCTCTATGAATGCCAGGTTCACTGCAAGCCTCTGGTAGTAGTAAATGTCAACTGTTTTTTTGGAAGAAAAAGTACAATAAATGTCTTAACTTCCTAGGTAATAGTTGTCAAATCTTACCTACCTACATCTGTTAGATACTATAGGAAGAAGTATGGTCTTTTAGTTTGCGGGGGGGAGGGGGAGCGGGGGTAAAGAAGTCCCCTGACAGGTAATAACACTTACAGAAATATTCACACTTTGCTTCCTTTTCAACTTCTTTGGGTCAATTTGAGCTACCACAACATCTGGACATTGAGCGGCTTCAATCCTACAAATAATAAATGCAAAATTGTGATTACTATCATGTTTTGTCGATGTGCAGTAAAACAAGCTAATCATTTCTATAGTTCATTATGAAATTAGTTTAGAATTGCAATTGAGGCACTGATCAAAATACTTCTGAAATTATCTGGATTAAAAGCAAGGAAATCTAGGAGCACACATTTTGCCCTGGGTAATCAAGTTTAATATAACGAAGTTCATAGAAACTCGCCCCCGTAAAGGTGTAATCAAGTGATCTTGATCCAATCCGAACTCCTACGAGAGAGGGGACGGGAACAAAGGTGTGGCTTTATCACAAACAGGGTTCGAGCAGGACACTCGGCGGTTGCCAGCGGCAAGAAGAACTACCAGCCCACCCTCTCACGCCAAATCACTCACTGGACCCTCCTCAAGTATTCCTGAGGCGTCCTCGGGGGTATGGAGGGATCGAAACCTTCTGTCAAGTCGCAGGGCTCCACTGGCAAGAGCCGAGGCATCAACTCTTCCACTGCAGATTCCGCTGGTACCCACGCCATGGTTTACAATCTAGCCAGTCCCACGTCTAGGTCACGGCGCAGGCGCACGCGCTTAAGTAGGTATCTTTGGCGCGGAGTTGTGTAAGGGGCCGGGCTTAAGGGGCGTAATTGCGCGTGCGCAAACCTGCTGCATGGTCTAAGGTTAAGGCTTCCGTAGTGTTGTCAAGACTGCGAATTAAGTTCCCTGTAGTGGTGGTTCTGAAGTGTTTCCCGGTCTTATATTTTCTACCCGCTGTACTGCCTTCTAAGACTAGGTAAAGACTGAGGGTTATTAACCTCTATGTATCCCTAGTAGTAAGGGATCCTTAAATGTTTTTTTGAATTGATGAGTCATATTACTGTAATTATCATTTATTGACTCCTAAATTCTTAAACCCCGGTAGACAGGTCATATACATTTCCCCATTTAATTTTTACAACCTATTGAAGAAGGTGATATTATCCCGGTTTTGTAAAGGAGGGAATATACCAAAAGAGGGGTTAAATACTACAAATGTGACTTTCTCTCAAAGGAGGAGAGCCAAGTCCAACCTAGATTTATCTGAGGTCTAATGAACAAAAATTAAAATTTCCAGAGAAATAATTTGTGCTTGGCTACTTCAAAGATCACTTCGTATTTATCTGAAGTGAGTATTACCCTTAGAGTATTTTTTCTTTTCTTTTTTTCAGAGAGAACTCTTTGCTTAAATATAAGTAGTGCAAAGTATAAAACTAATCTCAACACCCAGAAGTCACCATTATTAATGTTAGAGCCAATCTTGTGGGGTGAATACTATTATCTCCATTTTGCAGATGTGCAAACCAGGCAGAAATAATTTAAGTAACTTTTGCTGGATCAAAAACTGCAAGGAAAAATGAAAGTATTATATCGCGATCTTTCTAAGCAATCTGAGTGAATTTCTAAGGTTTATTTTCTAAGTGCATTTTTAAGGTTTAAGGTTTTTATTTCTGCCCCAGCTGGAGTGGCTCAGTGGGTTGAGTGCCAGCCTGTGAACAGTAAGGTGGCTGGTTCCATTCCCAGTCAGGGCACTTACCTAGATTGTGGCCAGGTACCCAGTAGGGGGCGTGTGAGAGGCAACTGATCCATATATGTCACACATCAATGTTTCTCTCCCTCTTTCTCCCTCCCTTCCCCTCTCTCTAAAAATAAATAAAATCTTAAATCTAAAAAAAGTTTTTATTTATGTTTGAGGCTCCATTTTTTTTAAAGTACTGCTAATAACTTAGAAGCCAGAATGCAGCTTATTCAACTGAAGGTGAAGTGAGGAAGACCTTAGGTTAAAAACTTCATGTTTAAGAACATGGCAGAACTACACGTGGATAAAGGAGAGGAATAGTAGAATGAACAAAGGTTGTCCTGAGAAATAATAAATCATTTTCCAAAAGAAGAAGTGAGTAATAAAGCACATGAATGATCCTAAAATTCTTCTAAAACTTTAAGTATATAGGCATGAATTCATTCAGGAGAAAAAAAACAAATTAAAAATTTGCGTTGCACCCTGGCTGGTGTGGCTCAGTGGACTGAGCTTGGCCTGTGAACCAAAGAGTCGCTTGCTGGTTTGATTCCTAGTCAGGGCACATGCCTGGGTTGGGGACCAGGTCCCCAGCGGAGGCCACATGAGAAGCAACCGCACATCGATGTTTAGAAAAAAAAAAATTGTGTTTCTTTCTGCTACTTCAAACTAATTTGATGTAAGAAAAAAATAGTAATGAGTTTTGGAACATATTTTACTATGGCAATAAATTGGAAATTGCATTAAATACTTTTGATAGTTTCAGTAAGATATGGGACAGCTGAGAAGAAGCTGTATTTGGTTGATGAAGTTATTTTGGAAAAAAAAAGCTTAATTGTTGGAAAGCTGAACTTCTAAAACTGTTATAACTATTTCATGTAAACTCTACCTAAGATTCTGAATTACTTCTGATGCCCTGTTTCCAAAGATTTCCGGTCATTTCTCAGTTTAAAATGGAAATTTTTTTATTTCAGTGATTCTTTTAAAAAATTTTATTTATTTATTTTTAGAGAGAAGAGACGGGAGGGAGAGAAACATCGACGTGTGAGAAAAACATTGCACACTACCAACCGGGGACCTGGCCTACAACCCAGGCATGTGTCCTGACTAGGAATCCAACAGGCAACCTTTTACTTCACAGGCTGGTGCTCAATCTACTGAGCCACACCAGCCAGGGCTATTTCAGTGTTTCTTACATTGGTGTTTGGCTATAATAGTTACTTAAGGGTGGTGAGAACGGAATGCTTGAGAGCTGTTTATTGATGATGGTGGCGTTTGTTTAGTCATCCTAGCAGGGCTAACTGCAAAATTTGTCCTTGTGTTTTATAGTCTCTTTAGCAGCTCAGCTATTCTCTTAAATTAATATGTATAAGAATTATCTGAAAGAAATTATTTAAAATACAGACTACTGGTCCTGGCCAGTGTGGCTCAGTTGGTTGGAGTGTTGTCCTGCAAACCAAAAGGTTGTGGGTTTCCTGGTCAGGGCACCGGTGCAACAGGTCAATGTTTCTCTCTCACGTAGGTATTTCTCTCCGTCTCTCTCTCCCTTCCTTCCTCTCTCTAAACTCAATAAGCATGTCCTCTGGTGAGGATAAAAACAATATGGACTCCTGGGTCCTGTAGCTCTCTCCTCCAGAGAGGTCTGATTCTGTTGACTGTTGTGAGGCTCTGAAATTGACATTTTAAGAAACATTCTGAGACAGAAACATAGCTTCAGAAACAGGCACTATGGTAGGCATTGGGAGTTACAGTGGTGAGCTTTTTCTGTCATGGGGCTTATAGCCTAGTGGACAGAGAGCTGTTAATCAAACAGTGATACAAATGAATTTTAAATGTTAACTGTGATAAGTAGTATTAAGGAAAGTTTTGAGGGGATGGGGGTAGGTAAGAGCCTTGCAATGTGGAAACAAATGAAGCCCAAAGAACGAGAACAAGCAAAGGCTATTTATTCAGAGCTTGCTAGAGGAAGGGAGTCAGCAACCACTACTTGTGTTTTGGCAAGGATTCAAAGGCAGGAAGAAGAGTTGGAAAGATTTATCCTAAAAAAACGGAAGGCTTCAGATACGGCATAGTTGGCATAAGGAAGCTGTAGGTGGGCTGCTGTAAGGGAGATAAAATTTCTATCCTCTTAGGGTCTCTGGCTAGGTCTAAGTATTAAACTGACATAAGACAGAGTAACAGGAAAAAGGCATACATATTTTATTTATTTATTTTTTCACATACATGGGATCCTTCGCAAGAAAAATCAAAACCCGAAGAAGGTAGGACCCAAAGTTTATACACTAGGTTGAACAAAGAATAGTAAATTGTGAAAATGTAACAAGACAAAGGGGTTTGGGATAGGGCAACATAAATCAGAACCCACAACCCACTCATGTGCCCTGACCAGGAATTGAACTGGTGACCTTTCACTTTGCAGGATGTTGCCCGACTGAGCCACACACCAGTCAGGCCACAGATTGGAGTTTTCTCTCCTGCTTTCAGGAAGAGAAAAAGGAAGATTAGATCACCTTCCTTGTATCTGCTGTTTTTCAAGCGCCTGTAACTCAATTAATATGCCATACCCCAATTACATAAATCTGCAGGAGCCTTTTGGGGGGCTCCTTCAACAGCAAGAGACCTCCAGACCTCCACATGTGTGCCCTTCCACTCACCGTCACCTCAGGGTGCCATTTCACAGGGTAATGGGATGGGGAGTCAGTGTTTTCACCAGGTTTAGACTCTTGCTTACGTAATTGCAGTAAGTGTGTAGTTTTGGAAGCTTGTTGCTTCTAAATTTTGGCTTGTTGCTTTAATTGCCTATTTTGACACCTGGCAGCCCAGGTTTCTCTCAAGTTCCTCTGAGCACTTGACACATTCTATGATTAGTTATCTTTATAATTTTTATGTGGAGGTATAAGGAAGAAGGGAAGCTAATGGTTTAATTGGTCACTCAGAATAGCCTAGTTAGGGAGGTATTTGGTCATTTTGTGGTCTAGGCAATCTTTCTGATTTTTTCTGAGTTCAGACATGATTATAGAGTGGTTTTGTTTTTGTCTTTATCCTTCAAAGTCACTGAGTGACCTTGTCTAATGTTGGTGTCCTGTGAAATGGTTTACACTGAACAGGAGAACAAGCTGGTCTGACTGTGAGTACCCAGGCAGCTCCTAACAACAGCCAAGCCCAGCTGGTAGAGCCGGGGCAATTTCAGACTCTCGGAGATCTCTTTTCTTTTTTTGGGGGGCTAAATGTTTTATGTAGATTATCTCATTTAATTATCACAATATATGATATCATAATTGGTAGGTACTATTGTTATCTTCATTTTCAGATAAAGAAAGTGTGGCTCAGAAAAAGTTATGTGACACCCCAAGGTCACACAACCAGGAAGTGGATGGAATTGAGATTCTATCTTGGGAGGTCAGGCTAAATCACCGTTTCACAAGAAACAGCTTAGTAAAAATAAGTACAGTGTGTTCTCACTTAACATTGTCAATACGTTCTTAGAAACTCACTTTCAGCAAAATGGCATATAATAAAACCAATTTTACCATAGATGAAGTTGGTATAAATGAGATAAGTTCCTACATGAGAATCACTAAAATATCACCAAACTTCTAAATAAAGATCCCAAACACTTCTAATATTAAACATCGAAATAAATGTGAGCTATGCATACATTTTAACAAGATTAATACAAACAAGTAAGATAATTATATACCAATCTGCATTTTGTAGTGCAGGGTCTTGGGTGACCAGAGCCTGTCCTGGTAGCTCAGGGCACAAGGCAGGATCCCACCCTGGACAGAAGGCCCTTCCACTGAGCGACCCCTCACACACACACACACACTCGTTCAGACTAAGACAATGTGAACACGCAAGCTCACCTCATGTGCACGTCTTTGGGATGTGGGAGGACACTGGAGTCCCAGGAGAGAACCCACGCAGACGTGGAGAGAAAGTGCAAACTCCACACAGAGAGTGGCTTCTGCTGGGAATCATTTATTTTTCCTCAGCATCATTATAATGAAACAATATTCAAGGAACTACTCTACGTAAATAAGAGCCTTTATGACTCAATGCTCATAGTTTAAGAGAAAGGCAATGAAGATAAATGCAAGGAGATCCTAGTCATGGTACATGCCCTTCACACATGAGCAGTCTCTTTTACCTCTCCAAAACACCGTGCTCAAGCTTTGGGGTCCAGATCCATAAAGAGGACTAGGAAGCTGAACTGATGCCAGAAAATCAAGGCAAGGTCTAGTTTAATGACAGAACACAAAACAGAAACAAAACTTTGCAACTCTAAAGTAAAATACAAATTCAGGTCCTTCCTGTTAAAGTAGGAGTTTCCTACTTTGCTACATGGATTTTAACAATTCTTATATTCTTTATAAATCAAATACACAGCAGAAAAAAAGAAAAGAAAAAACTGTCAGCAAATAACCATGTTTAATTTTTTGTCTCTATAAATGGTTTAAGAGTAGAGCAAATGATTTTGTTTATACAGTTTGATTAAAGGAACTTGGTAATGATGCTGGAGTTTGTCCACCTGGCCTAATGAAGTGGTATTGGAGTATATTACTAGTGGGGTCCTCTGTGGAGTAGAAACAATCACTGTTGAAATAAGAACTAAAAATGTTAATGCCAAGCATTGTCAGCATTTACAGGGAAAAAGACAGGCATAAAATAAAAATTGTGTGATAAGTATTAAACAGGCTCCAGCACCCCGACTTTAGATTTGCTATGTAACCTCTCTTATCCTTATCTTCATTTGTTATGTATAAGGATTGAACTAAATGTCACTAAGGTCTATTTTGTTTTGTAATACTATAACTCCCATGTGTGATTTATTAGCCTTATTTATTGTTATTATAGCTAATATGATTGTGGTCATTGTGTGTGCAGACTAGACCAGACTGATATTATCCTATGTATATGAGACTTAATGCAGTTTTGATGCTGAAAATTTAAAGTTAGAGGAATTGGAGTACTGCTTTTCCTAGTGAATACTCCAAAAAATAGTTGGCCAGTACCTTATAATGTCACCATCTGAACAAATGAAAGAAAAAACTCTAAGTGCTTCATTTATACTAGATAATGGATTAAGCCAAAAAGAAAAAGTAAAGGTGAAAGCTGTATTTCGTGGTGATCATAAAAATTCAAGAAATTTATATTTTCATACTTCACCTGACTGTGTAGTACTGGAATCTCCAGTTCAGAAACATCTGTTAGTTCAGAAAGTAGGAAGGAATATACTGGCTGTTACACATTAACTGGTATTTAAGGTAATGAAGATAAAGTCATGGGATGTTTAGAATACTTGCCCCTAGAGAGTCCAGGAAAAAAAGTTCCAAGTCAAATATCTTTGGGAAATGTACTTAAATCCCACTCTTGAAGGTCCACAATGAATATTATCTTATTGAAACCCCTGACAAAAGATCTATTTTACATAATTTAACTGGTGTTTCCTGAGTTTCTTTGACCATAGAACTCTCCTTCTTTCTCTTTTTAGTATTCTCTGGCATTTTGAAAAATGCCAGTTTGAGGAAGTACTGATCTAAGGAGTATTTGCTTTTAAAAACAACTTTTTTTTTTCTTGGAGGGGTTGGGTATATCAGATTTATATTTTTAGTCAATCTCAATACATAAAAATGTTGATGATGATAATATTTTATAATTGTTTAGGTTTTCATGCTTATTCATGAATATTTAGGGAACAGTCTTTTGCGCCAGCACCTACGGAAGGTGGTGTAACTGAAAGCAAACAATTATAATCAGTTGGTAAACAATTATAATCAGTTGATAAATGTTTAACAAACATCCCTCAGAACACAGATTGATCTTAAGTAACTTGGGCTAGGGTTATCTATACATTAAATCAGAATGCAAGAGAAGATTGCTTTTGGAGATTCTCCCTTCTCCAATTCCTAGTCTGACTCTCCTTTTTCAGAGCTCAAGAAATTTTCCATTCCTTTCTACTACTCCTCGGATCAAAACCTCTTAACTTTCAGTATACCAGAAAAAATAGTCTTCACTATGTACCATCTGGGTCCAAAGGGCCCTTCTAACTTTCAATATTTTTATGTTATTTCATGAGTAATTTATATAAGTTAGAGCAAAGGGATATTCAATAAAACTGTTAAAAAGAGTAAAGGAATAATGAAAACAACTTTATTGGAAATTTTAATAAGTAAAGGAACATGGCAAACTCCTACTTTTATTTTATATTTTTCTGGTTTTGAAGATATATCCAAAATGGGCAGTGCCTTCTAAATGCAGCTAGACCTGCTCATTATCTGTGTTGTGTGAGTCTGGAGCATACCTATCTTATAAATAGTTATTGTAGATTTCAAATACATCACTACTATATCCTAGCTTATTGTTTCTTCTGGTTTTTCTTGCATTTGCATCATCAAAACACAAGACTTTTAAGAATTTTTTGAAACATTTAAAGACTTAAAATATGTCGAAGAGAGGATAGCCATACTCCTTGCTCCCTAACTGTAAAACATTTGTATTTTTAGTTTTATAAGTGACCAATTCAAATAATTTTTAATTTCTAGATGATCTATTTCCTTCCTATTGTCATTGTATACACAATTACCCCTAGTATTTGTCCACTTAAGAATCAGATCAAATAAAATTATCCATATAATCATCATAAAGGATGAAAGAATACTGTAATATGTGCATTAGCAAAATGAGATTGCTGAGATTCTTATTGCAAAATATTGTGCAATGAAGTTATTCTCCTTGAGTGAATGACCGGATGAGAATACTGAATTTTCTTCTTGTCACTAGAAATATATCATTAACTCATTGATTCTTGAGTTTGAGAAATTCATCTAAGAGATGGTCACCTAAAGAGTCATAGTTTAAGATTTTGCTATCATTACTAGGGTCTAGAGTGATGTTCTTTGTCTCTGCATTCATCTTCTGAATTCTGAAGTCTTAGCTATAGTTTGTGAACGCTAACAGCATAGTACAAAGATCTTGAAAGATGCTACAGTACTTTGAGTACTTACAGTACTGCAAAAAGAAAACAGAAGTATAATGCAATAGTGATGATTTATTTCACTATTTTACCATCTTAGGTAACTCTATCATTCTTCCATTTTCTTATTCTTTTAGTCTTTTAAAAACATAGTTTGGAATGATTTTAGTGAGTAATGATGAAATAATGCCATGGGTAATGAAGTAGCAGAATGTTTCAAGTTATAGGAAAAATAAGGTCACCAATATTTCATGATATATTCTAGATTTACAAGAGTCCAATGACCCATGTTTTATGACAAATAGAATAAGCTGTATCCTATATTTTAAAACATTTTATTTATTTATTTTTAAAGAGGGGAAGGGAGGGAGAAAGAGAGGGATAGAAACATTGTTGTGAGAGAGGAACATTGGTTGGTTGTCTCTCGTATGTTTCCCAACTTGGGACTGAACCCCCAGGAATGTGCCCTGACCAGTAATAAAACAGTGACTTTTGCCTTGAAGAACAACACCCAACCAACTGAGCCATACCAGTCAGGGCTGTATTTTTTTTTTTTAATCTGCTCTTGTTCTTTTTTTTCTTTTCTTTTTTAATACATTTTACTGATTATGCTATTACAATTGCCCCATTTCTCCCCCATCATTCCCTTCCACCCTTCACACCCCTTACCACCCACATTCCCCCCTTTAGTTCATGTCCATGTGTCTTAAGTTCTTTAGCTTCTACATTTCCCACACTATTCTTGCCCTCCCCCTGTCTATTTTCTACCTATGGTCTATGCTACTTATTTTCTGTACCTTTTCTCTGTCTCTCCTCCTCCCACTCCCCTGTTGCTAACCCTCCATGTGATCTCCATTTCTGTGGTTCTGTTCCTGTTCTAGCTGTTTGCTTAGTTTGCTTTTGTTTTAGGTGTGGTTGTTAATATCTGTGAGTTTGCTGTCTTTTTACTGTCCTACTTTTTTATCTTCTTTTTCTTAGATAAGTCCCTTTAACATTTCATATAATAAAGGCTTGGTGATGATGAACTCCTTTAACTTGACCTTATCTGAGAAGCACTTTATCTTCCCTTCCATTCTAAATGAAAGCTTTGCTGGATAGAGCAATCTTGGATGTAGGTCCTTGACTTTCATGACTTGGAATACCTCCTTCCAGCCCCTTCTTTCCTGCAAGGTCTCTTTTGAGAAATCAGCTGACAGTCTGATGGGAACTCCTTTGTAGGTGACTGTCCCCTTATCCCTTGCTGCTTCTAGAATTCTCTCCTTCATTTTAATCTTCGCTAATGTAATGATGATGTGCCTTGGTGTGTTCCTCCTTGAGTCCAACTTCTTTGGGACTCTCTGAGCTTCCTGGACTTCCTGGAAGTCTATTTCCTTTGCCAGATTGGGGAAGTTCTCCTTTATTATTTGTTCAAATAAGTTTTCCACTTGTTGCTCTTCCTCTTCCCCTTCTGGTACCCCTATAATTCGGATGTTGGAACGTTTAAAGATGTCCTGGAGGTTCCTAAGCCTCTCCTCATTTTTTTGAGTGTTTGTTTCTTCATTCTTTTCTGTTTGTTTCTTTCTTCCTTCTGGTCCACTCCATTGATTTGAGTCCCAGTTTTCCTCCCATCACTATTGGTTCCCTGTGCGTTTTTCTTCATTTCACTTATTGTGGCCTCCATTTGTTCCTCTAATTTGCGACCAAAATCAACCAATTCTGTGAGCTTCCTAATCACCAGAGCTTTGGACTGTGCTTCTGATAGGTTGGCTACCAGTGCTATGAGATCTGCATCTGATAGGTTGACCACCTCCTGGTCGCTCAGATGAATTAGCTCCAGGGCTCTAGTCTGTTCTCCCTTTTGAGCCATCCTTGGTTTTTGTTTTTGTGTTTTTGTCTGGTTGCAGTTGTTATGTAGCGAGGGATGGAGCCTTAGGCATTCACCAGGACGGGGCAGCCCAGTTGCTGGGTTGTAATGCTGGATGTGGGGGCGGGGTCCGAGAGGGAACAATGGTGCTTGCTCCAAGCTCTTTCTCACAGATTCCAGTCCCTTTAACCTCTTTCCCCTATCAAATTGGGCCCTTCTGGGGCTGATTTCCATGTGGGTGGGCCTGTGCACACTCTAGGACCCTGTGGGTTTCCCCAACAAACTCTCCTGTGAGGGTGGGACTCCCTCCCGGCACCTCAGCCCCTACAAGTATTTTCAATGGGTGCTTTTAGGCTTCACTTGCTGGCGCTGGGGCCCTGTGTCATGCCGCAGTCTGTCTTGCTGCCCATTTTCGCCTGGCTTATCTGTGCACGAACCTGTGTCCTTGGTCCATCGCCTTGCGCTCCCCACTTGGCCTCCTCGTGTTCGGCAACGCTGCTGTCTGTGTGCCTGGAGTGACTGCGCGCCCGGGACCACGACTGGCTTATCCCACTGTGATCTGACTCCGCAGGCAGCAGACTCTGCTGGTTGTGGACTCCACCCCTCTTACTGGTCTGGGTGAATCGTTGATGTTGGGCTCCTGCACAATTCAATTTTCTCTCTGTCCTGGTTGGGCTTTTTTTTTTTGGTTCTATATTTTTGTTGTCCTTAATCTTGGTTGTGAGAGGAGGCACAGCATGTCCAGGTACGCCTCCATCTTGGCCAGAAGTCTGTTTTTTGTTTTTTTTTTTAAATAAATTTTATCTTTGTTCTTGGAAGACATTTAAGAATGAATGTCATGAAATATCAATTGTAAGAAATAGAAATCCTTAAAAAGAAAACTCCAGAAAACTAAAGGTGGGTCCTATAGATCCTAATTACTAAATTTAAACTTTTGAAGTCATTCACCTTAAAGGACAGAGAGACATATAAATGAATTATTTACCCATCTTAATGTCTATTTGATCGAAATAGGAAACAAAAACCTATGGTCAGCTGAAAACAAATAAAGTATGACTTACTAGACTTTATTGAGTTGGGTGGTAAAGATGCCTTTCTGGGGACCATGAAATGAATAAAAGTACCAAAGGTGCTATACTCTGGTTTATCCCTTACTGAATTCCAGGATCCTTGAGGATCCTCTCATCTATATCTCTTTATTGTATTCCTTCTTGGATACTGTTTCATTTTGTCAATCTCCTTATTCCACCTTTATACCATTGTCCACAGCTATTTACTTGCTGTGTTTTTGGTCAAGAATTCTCATTGATGTAGCACCCTGAGCCCACTTTATTTGCAGCCCTTCACTAAATTTTGGCGTTTGATTCTTATTTCCTCTTCAGGATTGTATTAAAATTTGATATGCAAACTTATTCTCAACCTTGTATGTACATTATAGAAAGAAAAAATGGTGTATATCTTATTTCTCATGAATATAAACTTTTAAGAACAAGAATTTGATCTTGTCTCCTATTCTGTAAAATGCTATAGGGCTAAACTTTGCATGATTTTAGGTATTGTCATATATGGAACTAATTCCCTGAGCAACCCCTCACTGAAGGATTGGGTTGGTCTGAAATTGCAAAGCTTGAGTGTATTTCCAACCTGATTCTATGTGTCTCATTTTGCTCAGCTCTTTTCTTGGAAAAAGAAGCAGAAAATGGGCCATGATTAATCAGCTAAAGATTGTGCAGTGTGTATGGTAAGCCCAGGGCAGTGCTGTAAAAGTAGTATAGAGGGAAATAGATAAACTAACTAGGAATGTCTAAATAGTATGTCAGTTCTTTCAGGCCTGAGAAATTGGCCTGTTTTGCCTACATCACATCACCAGCATCACAACTGTGCCTGGCACACAGTAGATGTTCAGAAAATATTTGTTGCACCAAATGAAAATGTTACCAGTGATGTGGACTCTTGATTCTTGAGTTCACTAAAGAAAGAATTCAGAGCAAAGAACTGTAGCACAAGAGGAAGTTTATTTAGCATGCAAAGCAAAATACACTCAAAGAGATTTGAGCAGGTTGCTCAAAGAGCTGCCTTGGCCTTTTAGAAAGTCACAGAGGCAGAAAGTTATAGAGGCAAAAGAAGAGGCTGTGGAGACAGGTTCAGGGGGTTAGCTCTGGACAAGCTTCTGAAGCCTGCTGCTCCCCTGGTTGCAAGTCTTGTGGTGTTCCTTAAAACTTAGGAGAAAGAAAGCAAAGATACATATCAGAAGAAAGAAGGCACGTGTGTATGTGAGTAAGTGCGAGTGACCATGAGTACGCAGAAGCACATTGGGTCCTTTGTCTTAAGAGTTTTTATCTGTTTTCTAAAGGCAGGAATTTTAGGGGAGGTCTCAGGGGATGGTCTAACAGAATATTCATCATCTTTCCAGGCATGTCCTTTTATATGCTGACTTATCAAAATGAACTATAGGGTCAGGGTCAGGGTCAGGGTTTCTACTGATTGATCAGCACTAGGGTGGGGGGGTCATTGGTCACTGCATCTGGTCTTGATACCACCCATGGCCATAGCTTCACCTTTTCTGGACCTGGAGCTGAAACGCAAATGAGGCCTAAATGTAATGTCTAGATTGACCAAAACTTTCTCTCTGTGGTCAATGAACCCAAGGCTTCATTCCGAAGATTATTTGATGCTGATCAGACCCTCAGTGTCCTGAGGGCTGAAGGCTTAAGGGAGTGGTCCTGAAAGGGAGAAGGAGCCCAGTTTGAGTAAGCTGTCTCGGTTTCCCCATTTCACTCGCCAAGGGATTTTCCTGGCTTCTTACTGCCCTGCTCAAAAGAACGACTTCTCACTTTGTTTTCTAAGGGGAAACGCTTGTGGTCTAGGAATCGACCAGGACCCTAGTGGGCAGGATGTCCTAGACGAGGAAGTCTCCATTTCTCTTTCGGGAGCTGAGGAGTCTGAGTGGCTGGCAAGGGAATAAGTTCCCACCCTTCCTGCGGCTCGTAAGGAGTCAGATCCCCCGTGGTTCGTGGGAGAGGGAAAGGCGTTCCTTTGCGCAACCCCACTCTCGGATCCGCACAGCCGGGTCCCGACCGGTCGGCGTTCCACCCACGTGCCTCCGTTTTGGTTAGTCTGGGTCACCCAGCCCCACCGGCTCCGTCCTTGCCCCTTCACCAACTCCCTCTCTCTTGTCCCCTGCCCCAGGTCTGCTCAGCCCGCGTCCCCCACCTTTCTCTAGAGTTCCCCGGCACCCGCGGCTAGGGCCGGCCCTGCCTCTCCCTGTCCACTCCCCTTCTAGTCCTTCGCTCCAGGTAGATTCTGACCCAATCCGCGACCACGCCCTCAGTTTTCCGGCCCGTAGCCCCGCCCGTCAGCTCTGTCCACGCCCCCTTTCCACCCTCACGCCCCGCCCCCTCCCCCTCCCTTTGACGTGGCAGAGGCGGCACCAGCCATGTTGGCCCAGCAGAGTTCTGCGCGGAGGCCGGGGGCGGGGCGGCGCCGGCCCTGATTGCATTGCTACGGCTCCACCGCTGCTTCAGCTCGGGGGATTGAACTGAATTTGCAAGGCGGAGGCTGCAACTGCCACGGATCAAATAGTGGAGGCACTGTGGTAAGGGCCGACCTCAGAGCTGCCTCCTCCCGGGTCCTCCGGGGACCGCGGGCGCTCTGCCGGACGCGGGGGAGGGGCAGCTGTGCAGTGCCTGGGCTGGCTGGCGGGCCGGGGTCTCAGGGGTAGTGCCTGCTCTGCCTCTCGGTGCCCCGGGGCAGGGGGGTCATGCTTGGGCCCGGCGGGGCAACCTTGAGACCTGAACCTGTCACCCTCTCACCCATTACCCTCTTCATTCTTCCTGGGCCTGGGGCCCCCCTCACCCAGTTTCCCCTGGATCAAGTGTTGGGAGTAGAGTGAGAAATGGCAGCTAGAGCATCTGGCCCAGCACCCCACCCCTGCCCCCGAGGTGATGTGCCTTCCTCATCCCAAGCCATTACTGCTTTGGGGGACTTGGACTTCTTGTTTCATTCTTTGCCACATCTGAAGTGCCCTAGACTTTGAACCGAGGCGACTCGTCACCCGTAGTTTGGCCTTGGGAGTTAAAGGGTAAAGCCTGCGCCTTGGGCCTTGATTACAGAGGTCACTTTTCAGATCCGACCAATCTTAATCCGCCCTAGTGTTTTCCGTTTTTGGTGGGAAAAGAAAAGCCATAGGAAACTTACGTGCAACCACTGGAGTGTGCTTATTGAATTAACGTTTCCACGTGAACTTCCTTAGTCTCCACCCCTCCAAGCCAAATTAGCTCGGTTAAAAAAGTTTTATATTTAAATACAGATATAAATATACATACATGTTAAGTTTCCTTCTCGTTCTTCTAGCCATTTTTAATTAACTTAGAATTTTAAAGTTAGAAAGGTCTTGTAGTTTTCTAGCCCAAAGCCCTCATCTTACCGATGAGAAATTAAGGATCCCAGAGGTTAAGCTGCTTGTCTAATATAAAGCTGGTCATTGGAAGTAGTTGAGGACACTTCATTGAGGAACTTCCAACCAAAAAGACAGAGGCACATTTTATTTTCTGTTAAATAAATCTGATTGGGAGGAAATACATCTAGGATATCAATTTAGGATATTTTCCACTTGGTTATGTATAAAAGGGCTAAAATGGGAATATTGAAAAGTTGTATCATAAGTAAAGTCTTCTAAAGTACTGTGGGCATGTGTTTGCTGTGCTAGGTTAAAGTCATATACTACTTTGTTTCTTTCCTTTTAGTTATACCATGAGAAATTATTTAAAGTAACTCCCACTGATTGTAAGATAAAATATGAGACATTTGTTTGGAGTGGTCTTTTGTGTTTTGTACTACTTAAAAATGTATAGTGACTGATATGTTAAGTCTGCATGCTATGTAGTGCTGGAGTCATTCATTTGGGTATATGGTTTTATGCAACCATATTAGGGGAGAAAGTGCTATCAAATAATGTGATTTTGTAAAAAGCTGGCTTCTAAAAAGGTCTTATTAAGTTCAGATATGCCATTGTTGGATATGGAACCGACCATGGCAAATTTTGCACTAGAATTAGTGATTTTAAGATTGAGCAGTTGCATGAGTATATAATTGAACTAGTTAAGATGAAACAGATGGGTTATTTTTCAAAATACTGCTGGAAAGTGAGAATGTAAGAAATAAAATAGATGTGATTTAATGAACAAATCTGATCTTAAAGCAGAAGATAAGTGAGCAAGAGCGGGGGAATTGTGCTCAAATATCACTCAGGTGATATTTAGTGTGTCTTAAGAAAAAGTAAGGAGCAGAATTACAATCCAGCTATGTTACTTGTTGTAGAAACTTAAACCTGGCCATTGCCTGTGTGTAAATGTCTTCATCTTCAGTCTCATAGGGCCTTTCTCTACTAGGATCCCTGATTGAATTAAGCCAGGATGTCTTAAGGCAATGGTTATCAGGACTCCTTTATTCTAAAACGTAATTGAGGACCCCCCCCCCCCCCCCCCCCCCCCCCCCCCCCCCCCCCCCCCCCCCGCCAAGCCTACCTGGTTTAATAGAAGACAGGTGTCTTGTCTTTTCTTTTCTTTTCTTTTCTTTTCTTTTCTTTTCTTTTCTTTTCTTTTCTTTTCTTTTCTTTTCTTTTCTCTTCTCTTCTCTTCTCTTCTCTTTCTTTTCTTTCTTTCTTTCTTTCTTTTTTAAGATTTTATTTATTTCTTAGGGGAAGGGAGGGAGAAAACATGGGAGAGCAACATCGAAGTGGGAGAGAAACATCCAATGGTTGCCTCTTGCACACCTGCAATGGGGACCTGGCCTGCAACCCAGGCATGTGCTCTGACTGGGAATCGAACCTTTTGGTTGGCAGGCCAGTGCTCAGTCCACTGAGCCACTCTGGCCAGAGTGGACAGGTGTATTTTCATATGTACTGCTGCATTCAATCTATTGTGATACATTGTTTTGAATAAATTATGTGAAGGAAATCTGGCTCGTAGATATGTAGCTGGAAAAAGGAGATACCTTCTCATAGCTTTTTCAGATAATTGTGCATATTCTTTATGGATACTACACCCAAAATGAACAGTTTTAAGTAAGAAATTACACACTGTTAATTACAGTGTGTAATCTGAAACCTTAGAAGTGAGCTTTTTGTACTCTGTTGCATTAAAACCCATTGATCTGTTGAATGGATCCTTCATTAATGTATGATTTTGTAACATCATGAATTGATCATTTTGTTACTGGTCCTGGGATTCTTGGGTTTCCCAAGATAGAAATCAAGAGAGAATTTCCAGACAGATTTTATTAAGCTTATGCTTGAGCACAGGGAGGCAGCACAGAGGAAAGGAAGGTCCTCTTGAACTGGCTCAGAGGACGGCTCTGCTTGGCTGCTTTTACAGGTGGGGGACAAAGAGGGCTTGAGTGAAAAGATGGGCTTGTGAAGGTTCCAGAGTGGAAATTTCTACGTCATGTTACTTGGCACTTTCCTCCTCAGATGTGAAATGGGGGCAGAATGGTGGTGTTGCTCATTACTGTCACCCCAGGAAGGTTGTATAGCCGCCAAAACTTACCAAGTGCATATGTGGAACAGTGGTTTAGATATTTTTTTAGCTACTTTGTCTTTATTTGGTTGCTTGGCCACCTGTTTTTCTTCCATTTCTGGGCCCCATGTCCTCTTACTGTCTCAACTTGGAGATACTGCTTCATTGAATGATGTTTATCTTCCAAATGTTGACATGTTATGCAGTATTTTCAAAAACTCAAATCGATATCACCACTGATACCAAAAGAAAATCTTTACATATTAGGAATTTGTGAAGGTCATGGTAGTAAATATAAGTTTTCAAAAATTTTAGTATTTGCTTGAAAGCTCATTTTGTCACAGGCAACAAATAATGTCAGTTGTTCTCCAGGCAACAGGCTCCCTTCATCCGTTTTGAGAAAATATATGACAGATACATAAGTACTAGTAAAGTATCATTCTTTGAGAATTGAGAAAAATAGTCACTCCAAACATTTTTTTTTGCTGTTGTTGTTTTTTTGTAGTTCAAATGAACAACCCTGATTGGTCTGGTATATTCTAAATGCTTTTTGGTGCTGCATTTTAAATGCATCCTAGATTATAGATTTCATTAATGAACAGAAAACTTCATTTTTTGTAGAAATAATGGGAGGAATTACATAGTCCTGGGATTTATATTTGCATCTGTAGCATGGAGGCTGTTGCTAAACACTGGATTTCTCTCCCAGAGGAGGTTTGTTTCGCCTACTGCTGCCTGTTTAGACTTTAGGTTGGCATCTTGTGACTTCTGCTCTATCTCAGGCCTTGTTTCACTATTATGTTTCAGCAGCCACTTTTTTCTTGAGAGCTCATACCATCGTTCTCAAAACTGTCTCGTATATTTTCCTTCAAGGTAATCTTTTCTAAATAAATGTAGTTATGTTAGAATTTCTTTTTATTCTCTTGTCAACCTTTGGAAAATTCATAGTTGCTCTTGATTAGCATAAGATTACCTACTTCTCAGATTCTGATAGGAGGAAATAGTGTTCAATTTTTATTTTATTATTAATTGAGGTATAATTGGCATCTTATTTCTTTTTAAAGATTTTATTTATTTATTTATTTTTAGACAGAGGGGAGCAGAAGGAGAAAGAGGGAGAGAAACTTTGGTATATGAGGGAAACATCAATCGGTTGCCTTCCACATGTGCCCAACCAGGGACCCAGGCTGCAACCCAGTCATGTGCCCTGATCGGGAACTGACCCAGCAACCTTTTGATTTGGAGGATGACACCCAACCTACTGAACCACTTTAGTCAGGGCAGCATCTTATGTCTTTTAAGGAAGAGGAAGCTCTTAGCTACTTAAGATTTGTTAAGCTTCACTTTCTGTAATTTGTGTTATCATAATCTTTTTGTAAATTTCTCTGAAATTAAAATTATTATTATATATGATATGCTTTTATCAAATTATACTTTTTCTTATTCTCACTTATATTTGAGGATCAGGTCCTCATTCTATAGTTGTTCTTAGCAACTTCAGCATCTATGTTTGCTCTTTTGGCACCTTATCTTCATAATTCTTCAGTTCTTAATGTCTTTTATTTCTTCCACAAATCTTTTGACCAGCTACATAGCACTTGAAGCTCTCTATCTTTAACTTTTACAGTTTCTTTCCATTACTAACCACTGTTGCAGTTTGAGAACATAAGATAGGATTGTTGCCTAGATAGGAGAGCTGGCATCCTTGATAGGCAGTCAGAGTAACAAGATGGACATGTGGCTGACAGGAGTGGCATTCCCCTCCCCTGGTAGTAAATTTACTACCTCTTCTTGGGCCTTAATGGCTTTGGGTTTAGTAGATCATTTATTATTTTGTTATAAGTGGGGTTATTGTTGCTTGCTAATTTTTTCCAAGATAAATATTTTCATTTGGTCTTGAATTCTAATGAATTAATATTGCTGAAAGTGGGAAAAACATACTTATTTTGAATTTTCTTAAGAGAATTTGAAAATATCTTTTAATTTTTTTGCAGAAATAAGAATCAAGCTCTACAATGACAACCTATTTAGAATTCATACAACAAAATGAAGAACGAGATGGAGTCCGATTTAGTTGGAATGTTTGGCCATCAAGTCGATTAGAAGCTACAAGAATGGTTGTTCCAGTAGCAGCTCTATTTACACCACTGAAGGAGAGACCTGACTTGCCACCTATTCAATATGAACCTGTTTTGTGTAGTAGGACCACTTGCCGTGCAGTTTTGAATCCTTTATGGTAATTAAAACATATGGGAAAAAAAAGAGACATGATTTTAAACTGTAGTTTCTTTCTTGCTTATTTTTATAAAAAAGTCTTTGTTTTTGTTTGTAGTTATTTTTTCTAGTTAGGATAGTCAAGTTTGAAGAGCTGTAAGATTTTAGGAGTAGTAAGATAATAAGAGACCAAACGTAAAATTGTCCTTATAAAAACCGCTAGGTCCTGTCAGTATTCTCTAGATACTGGTGCTGACTGTGTATCAGCCCAACTTGTGTTCAATTAGAAAAGTCATAATTGAGTAACATGGTGTTTGAAAATGTTGTGATTTCTTGTTGCATAAGCAGAATCTCAGGAATCTTTTATTCTTCTTTCTACTTCCTCTTTCTCAACCCAGTCCACCAGCAAATCTGGTTGAATCTATCTCCAGAACATTACCGATTCTGTTTCTTATACTCTACTTCAAGATATACTACCTTTTTCCTGGTAAATTTCGTTATCTTCCTAACTGGTCTGTTTTTGTTCTTGCCTTTCACACAGAAGCTAGAGTTTTACAAATGGATATTAGATTATTAAAATCCTCCAATAGCTTCTTATCATAATTGTAATAAAAAATACAAACCCCTTAGGAAGTCTTCTAAAGCTCTTACATGATCTAGCCTCTATATATTTCTTTTTTTTTTAAAATTTATTGATTTGAGGAGGGGAGGGAGACATCGATTTGGTGTTCCATTTACTTATGCATTCATTGGTTGCTTCTTGTACATTCCCTGATGGTACATTGAACTTGTAACTCTGGCACATTGGGATGATGCTCTAACCAAGTGAGCTACCTGGCCAGGTAGCCTCTATGTATTTCTGCCTTCATCTTTTATCATCTGTTTTCCTAATTCTCAACTACTTTATGCTTTACCCTCTTTCTGATTTTTGAATATACCACAGTTATTTCTGCCTTGGAACTTGTGCAGTAGCTATATATTCTACCTGGCTTGCTCTGCCCCTGATTTTTCTGTGACTTGTTCTGTTTCCTTTAGGTCATATTTCCATTGTTTAAGTAGGCCTTTCTTTAAAGTAGCCCTCCCAAACACATTCTCACATCTTGCTTTGCTTTTGTTAATCTTTATTATCACTATTTAAAAGTATCTTCTGTGTTTATGAAACTACTTTTGTCTGTTGTCTTTCTCTTCTAGAACACAAGCTCAGTGAGACCAAGGACCTTTGCTGACTTGTTTGCTATTACCAGCACCTAGAATAATAGCTGGTATACATTAAACATTCAATGATATGTTTTTGAATTGAATAAATGTTTTCTAGACCTGAGTAGACATTATTAAGTCATTAGAGAAATAAATAGGATTATCTTAATTTTATTGATATTTGCTATATATTAAAGTTGAAATGTATTTATTTAAGTGAAATATATATTTAGAGATATTGGCAACATTTAAAAATACTTGGCTTTTAAAGATCACTTTTGCCATCAGTTTGAATGCATTTGTAATTTAGAAAGGAATTAATTTTATTGAGATTAGCATCCTTGTGAAGTTGAACTGAAACATGAATTATTGTATCTTTTCTTAACAGTCAAGTCGATTATCGAGCAAAACTCTGGGCTTGCAACTTTTGTTATCAAAGGAATCAGGTAAGAAATTCCCCATTGTGGATATTAATGCTATAAAAACTGGTCTAAATATGCATATTTAAAAAGAAAGATGAAATCATTTTCATGAAAATATTGATATTTTCATTATTAAATGATCAGGCAATAATTTATTTTTAGTTTAAAATTTCATTACTCTTTCTACCAAATAATTTGTTAAATTTTTAAAATTTCTTTTCTTTTGTAGTTTCCACCTACTTATGCTGGTATATCTGAACTGAATCAGCCTGCTGAACTTTTACCTCAGTTTTCTAGCATTGAATATGTAGTTCTGGTAAGAACATAAGAGTAAATCTTTAAGGAAGTTTTAAATATCCAGTAATTTATACCAAAGTAGTTGTTAAATTGAGATGACTTAGAAGGCATCATTCTTGATTTTCACGTTGAATTTGTGGAGCGTTTCAAAGGTAAGAACTCTCAAGGTCATTTTAAACAAGGTAATATATCTGTTTTAGTTATTTGATGGGTGGCCAGAATGCTGGAGGGGATGGTGTGATTTGCTATACTAAGTAGATCAGTAAACACTGAAGTATCACTGTTGCTTTATAGTTGGAAGGTCAGTTTACAAATACTTAAATTAAGTCAGTATGGTGCTGGAGCCTGATGTTGTAGCCCCAAGTCTAGTTAATGAAATTATTCTTGCATTGGTCCTTCATAGGAAAATCATTTTTCTTCTCTTTTGGAACAGCTTTACAAAGTTGTTTCTATATTTAAGAGTGAAAATAATATTATCCTTGATGAATATTGTAAAAAAAGCAGAATATGGTTCACTTGAGCCAGTGAGTAATTTGTCCAACCTAGCTAATTTGTACTTTTCTTACAATCTAGTTTAGGTTAGACACTTTTATAAAATCAGTACATGTTTTTAAGCTTTCTAATGACTTCTTTTTTATTTTAAAAGAAATTAAGTACTTGTTATAAGAAATGAAACCTCATGCAGTTAAATAAAATTGTGGTTGAATGTCTCCTCTATGTAACTGTAAATAATTTTTTTAAACTTAATTTTTCACTTGATGATATGTCTTGGTTGTCTCTCCATGCATATATAATCCGTTTCATTTCTGAAATGGCTTATTAGGATTCCATTGTATAATATACTATTGATTATTCTTGTACATTGTGCTGAAGTGTAATGCTTTTAAAACACAATATTTTTTTTCTTCTGATGGCAACATTTTTTTTAACAGCGTGGTCCTCAGATGCCTTTGATATTCCTCTATGTGGTTGATACTTGCATGGAAGACGAAGATTTGCAAGCCTTGAAAGAATCTATGCAGATGTCATTAAGTCTTTTACCACCTACAGCTTTGGTTGGACTTATTACTTTTGGGAGAATGGTGCAGGTTCATGAACTTGGATGTGAAGGCATTTCAAAAAGCTATGTCTTCAGAGGAACAAAAGATCTGTCTGCCAAACAGCTGCAGGTAAACAACAACCTGTCTGTGAGCATCCCTCTTTATATGTCTAAAAAAGCTTCTGGATTTAAATTTCTAGAAAGTAGTTTTATTGTAATTGACTATATCTTTGTTTTATTTCATTTGCCTTAAATTTTTTATCATGCGTATTGAAGGTCTCTTGCTTTTAACATTATCTTTAACATTTAGAGTGAAACCGAGTATTTTACTGGAGATTTGAAGGTCTTATAGAAGAGTCATGCTGAAGACCGAGAGGAAGCAACCACAGAATAATTAGTTTTTGTTTCCTGACATCTCACTTAGTAACTAAATGCTTTTAATATGTTTGGAAAATGGAGCTATTTTCAGGCTTAAGAGGTTTTAATGTAAGAACTGTGGGTATATATTTTTTTCATACACTAGTGCAACATTTTTATCTTTGGGGCAAATTGAAGCTTTATCTTTCAAGGCAGGGGAGTTATGTATAGCATAATAGGATCATCTGGGGATATTTAAAAATTGTTTTCTTTCTTCCCATAGATTTTCATAGACCATGAGAGAGTGAGTGGATTTTTGCTTGTATTAGAGGTGGCTGGAAGGGTAGGATTGCTCATGCAGGTATTTAAAAACTTTCTAAGAGGTTCTACTACAACTCCCAGTTGAGGATAGTAGTTGCCCTAGAAGATGATAGATAAGCCTGGAGAAAATAGACAGAAATGAAATCAGATTTTGGAAGTATCCAGGTAGCCCAAAATGAAAAAGAAAAGGATTTTGAGGATTACTCTTACTGGGAGCTTGGCATACTGGGGTAGTGGTGCTGCTGTTAATGAAGATAGCAAACACTGGAGGAATTCAGTTCACAGGTTTGGATGGTGAGGATAGTGAAAGGTGAGTAAGATAGTGAATGAATAGTATGATTTGAGGAAGTGGAGAAAATTAGAGACTGTGTTCTTCCCTGAGGTTTGTTATTGAAGGTAAGGAAGGTGAAAGTGGGGGTTTGAGAGAGAGAACTGAGCGAAAGAGGTTTCATTTAGGAGGGACACCAAGTGTGTTATACACAGAAGGGAAAGACAATAAAGAAGGTGAGTGAAAGCAAGAGTGAGATGAGGAGAGTGAGGTTACAGAAGACATGGTAGGGATTTCTTCAGGAGCACAGGAAGCAGAGTACCTTCCATGAGACAAGAGAGAAAGGTGGCAAGTTATCTCTCTGCCTTAATTTTTTCAACTGTGAAAGGGAGGTAAGAATAGTAGTTATCTTATAGGGTGGTTATGAGAAGTAAATGGGTTGTGCTTTTATATGTTTGCTATTTTTTAAAACCTTATTTATTTACTTATTTTTAGAGGGAGGGGAAGGGGGAGAGAAGGGAAGGGGTAGAGAAGGGAAGGGAGAGAAACATCAATGTGTGAGAGAAACATGGATTGGTTGCCTCTTGCATTCCCCCAATCGGGAACCTGGCACAGAACCCAGGCATGTGCCCCGACTGACCAGGAATTAAACTGAGGACCCTTTGGTTTGCAGGACAGTGCCCAACCCACTGAGCCACACCAGTCAGGGCTATTGTTATTTTTAAATTGTTGATTTATTTAAAGTGGCTTAATGTTAGTTCTGATTATAGAGTACACTTTACTTAAATTATATAATATATCTATAACACATGAAACATCTGCCTTTTTGGCAACAGGCAATGAATGCCTGCAGACTAAAGTTTTTTTCCCTCCACCAAAATGTTTTTATCTTCGGTTTCTAACTATGTGGTTGAAAAGAGTCTGGTCTTTTCTCCCCGTATAGTCCCGGGTTCAAATCTTAAACTCTTCTAAGTTGTGTGATCTTGGATTGATCTCTTTGCTTGTTTTCTCATCCTCTATGGAAAGGGATAAACAATAGCCACTTAGCAGGGTTATTGTTATTACTAAATGAAATAAATTGAGAACACTTAGTATAATGTAAACTGTTTTAGGAATTTTTGCAAAACCTAGATTAATATCTTGCTTTGTCATTTACTAGTTGTGGAAACTTAGGTCAGTTACTTAGCCTCTCTGAGTGTTACTTTTCATTTGTAAAACAGGGACTAAGGAATCTATTTCCTTATTGTTTTGTGAGGAAACAGTATATATAAAGAGTTTAGCACATAATTCTTCAGTAAAAAGTTGCTGTTCCTGCTAGTAGTATCGGAAATATTTCAGGATTAGTTTAATAATTTTTCTCTTTGCAGATCTTTAGACGTTCTGATTTTCTGTCATAAACTTTTACTCTCTTACTTCATGACTAAGCATTTCTAGAGTCAAGAAAACTTTAGTGAGATAACATTATTTTCATATGTTTAAAGAGGAATTGCGTATGCTCCAAAAGTTCAAGACAAAACCAGCAGTTTGGTTATGTATTAGGTCAGAAAATTAACAAGTACAGATACACAAAGTATGTATACCTTATAACCCCCTTTATACAATGCCATGTATTTCAACATAACATTTTTTACACTTGCAGTTTTAAACTCTATGATTTAATTTGATTAACTCCTGTCTCTTTTACCAGATTTTAATTTTTTAATATATTTTCTAAATAATTTTCTGTATATAGAAAATTATAATTTTCTGTATATTTTTTCACCATTAAATGCCTGGTACATAAGAGGGATGAATGAATACAAATTGAGAAATATAGTCATTCAAGTTACACAATAACTTAATTTGACTATTAATTATAGAAATAAAATATTTCTGAGCTCTAGTCCTTCTCTTTGCCCACATAGCACCTTGTATTTTGCTGTGTTTTGATGATTATTTTACTGTGTTGTTTTTGTTTACCTGATAGACTCTCCAACTAGACCTTTTGCTTTCTGAGGAAAGCGAATTTATTCTTTATTTTAGTGTTCCTAATACCTAGCACAGCACCTTGTACATGGTAAATAGTTGATACATGTTTATAGGAGTAATGAAATGAATATCATAGAAATAATCTCTTTACAGGAAATGCTGGGGCTCTCTAAAGTACCCGTTACTCAAGCAACACGTGGTCCTCAGGTACAGCAGCCACCTCCTTCCAATAGGTAATAATTACGGCAAACAGAATTTGCCAATTCATGTAGCTGTTTTAAGCATCTTATGCCATTAACTTGAATATAGACATTCAGCGATACTATTGTATATTGTTAAATATTTTTAGGAATATAAATAGATTGCATTAGTATACTTTTTAAAGAGTTGAGACAGAAACATCATTGAAACAGTTGATTTCTCATCTTTATAATTTAAGGAATTACTAGTTTTACTTTATTTCCCATTTTCTGTTTTTAAGTTCAGAAATACTTAATTTTTGTGATTGAGGTCAAACTAGCAAAAATAGGGCCTCAAAAGCTTTTCATTTTGCCTTCTTAGCCTTAGAGATAGCTTCCCTCCCCAAAATCTCAAATCAGAGGTGGTATTACTAAAATTAAGTTGATGTATCTTCTCATAATTATTTCAAAAACCATAAAACTTAGTAAGTTGGTAAATGAAAGGTGCAGTCCTGAAGTGATACTTGGTTTGACCGTTTCATTTATGGCAGTTGTAGTCAAAGTGTGGTTCCTGGACCAGTAGTGTCAGCATCACCTGGGAACTGTTTGGAATGCAGATTCCTGGGGCTCGCCCCAGACCTTCCGAAGCAACACTCCAGAACCAGCAATCTGTGTTAAAACAAGCCTTCTGGGAACCAATTCTGACGTACACGATAGTCGTGAGAACCATTGGTCTACTGTGTATTGAAATTATTTTTCTCTGTTTTTAAGTAAGTGGGTAGTTTATTTCTTAAACCCTCGCCCACACATAAATGGCTTTTTATTTAATTTTGTTTTGCAGATTCCTACAGCCAGTACAGAAAATAGACATGAATCTCACAGATCTTCTGGGGGAACTGCAGCGAGACCCTTGGCCTGTACCGCAGGGAAAGAGACCGTTGCGTTCCTCTGGGGTGGCACTCTCCATAGCTGTAGGACTACTTGAGGTAGTGACAATGGCTTCATTTGGGAATGGAAATGTGTTTTTGTGTGTATGGGATAGTATGCACAAGATAATGTTGAGTGAAAAAAATGAGGTCATAGGAGAGCAAGCATATGATTTTGTTTATTTAAAGTTTGATCTGCAGTATATCCTTTTTATATACTGAGAGTATAGAGAAGTTATTTTGTAAAGCTAGTCTCAATTTGGGTTTATCTGATCTTTCCTCATGAGTAGATTTACGTTATACGCTTTCCAGGAATATTACAGAATTGATTTGTGTTCTGCTTTGTGCAACACATCAGGAAGCTCATGATACTGATTTGTTTCATTACTGCTGACATTAACTTTGATCAGCTGGTTAAGGTGTGCTTTGTCAGGATTTATTTTAAAATTAGGGAGGTACTATTATTTAGAAGAGGGTTTTAAACAAAAGGTATTCAAACATCTTGTTTTTATTTATTTATTTATTTATTTTTTTCACATTTTTAGTATGTAATTTTTTTTTGTCTTTTCCAGTTTCTTTTTTTTTTTTATTTTTCAATAAACATCTTGTTTTTAAATTCTATTTTAAACATTTGATTATTTTATTTCTTGGAAAACGTATGATAACCTGTTTTTTAGAAGGAGTATATCACAGTTCATTATCAGAAATGTACACCCGTATGTTTTTCTTTAAACTCTTCTGACGAGTTACTTTCATCCGATAGTGTATTTTTCCCAACACTGGTGCCCGTATCATGATGTTCATTGGTGGTCCAGCCACTCAGGGGCCAGGAATGGTGGTTGGCGATGAATTGAAGACACCTATAAGATCATGGCATGACATTGAAAAAGACAATGCCAAATACGTTAAAAAGGGAACTAAGGTAATTTTGGTTTTTAAGTCTTTTTATCTTATTAGAAAAATTCATTTGATAAAAGAGGAAGAATACAAATATTTTATGATAAATCTGATATTGTGAAGTCTGATATTGTATCTGCTATTCAGAATTGGAGAAATACTATCTTTCTTGATAACTTATAATTTTTCTGGTTTTAAATGGTTAAAAACTTAATAGTATGCACCAGTAGGTGTCTCTTTAAAGATTATTCCTGAGAGAAATCCTGTGTGCCTTTTTAGTATTCATGTTAAGGAATGTCTTTCCCTTTAGAAAAAATTTCTTGCATTCTATAATTTTTCATTTCCAACATGCTATACTTTAGATATGTATATTTTTCATGGCTTGAAAAGTCTATATTTTTTTTGCCAGTTGTTTTCTGTTCATGTAACTTCAGTTTTATTTGTTATTTGTGCTAGTATACTTTTCATCGGTGTTGATTTTTGACTCCCTTGCATTGGTTTTGCTTGTTAATGTCCCCCTTTAAAAAAATTCTCTAGCATTCATAACTTTAATTTAGTTGTGCTATATTTTCTCATTTTTCAGTAGTCACTATTCATCATATATATTTAAGTATAGTTAATAACAAATAATTTTTGTCACCATAGATTGATGCTTTTTTCTTGCCACCTAATTTCCCTTTTGAGGTTGAAATTTTTTTAGAGCTTCAAAAATGTTTTATGTTTTTTTATCTTACTGCTTTTGTTATGCCTGTTTTTGATGTTTTTGTTACTTAGTTGTGGATTTAGCCTGGAAAAAGAGCTCTGTGTTGTTGTTCTACCATGTTTGTGTACGAAGAGCAAATTGTTCACTCTGCCTTTCTTCAGATTTAGTGTAATTTAGGAGTTTACAGTAGTCCTCCCTTATCCTTGGTTTCACATTTTGCAGTTTCAGTTACCCATGGTCAGCTGCAGTCCAAAAATACAGAATCAAATGGAAAATTCCAGACGTAAACAGTTCATAAGTTTTAAATTGCACATTGTTCTGAGTATTGTGATGAAATCTTGTGCTGTCGACCTTGAACGTGAATCATCCCTTTGCCCAGTGTATCCACACTGTAGATGCTACCTGCCCGTAATCACTTAGTAGCCATCTCTGTCACGGTATCCTACTTCTTGTTCAGATCTATCACTGTATTCTGGTACTTGTGTCCAACTTTTATTTTATTTTTTTAAATATATTTTATTGATTATGCTATTATAGTCGTCCCATTTCTCCCCCTTCATTCCCCTCCAACTTTTACTTAATAATGGCCTCAAAGCACAAGAGTAGTCATGGTGGCAATTTGGATATGCCAAAGAGAAGCAGTAAAGTGCTTCTTTCAAATGAAAAAGGTATGTATATATAGGAAAAAACATAGTGCATATAGAGGTTGGCACTCTCGTGGTTTCAGGCACAATCTCCCATGGATAAAGGGAGACCACTGTATTTAGAAAGAATGGCTTTTAAAGAATGTGAAAATAGCTGACTTACAGAAGTTATTGTATTATTTTATGAGACATTATAGAAAATTAAATTATAACAAATCACATTTAGGTTATGGATTATTCTTTTAGTGTTTCTTAGATAATTTTAATCTATTGATGGGAAAAAAGAATTATAGGATGATTAATTTGTACATTAATTTTATGGATTAAAAAAATCTTTTGTAGCATTTTGAAGCATTGGCTAATCGAGCTGCTACGACTGGTCATGTTATTGATATCTATGCATGTGCATTGGATCAGACAGGTCTCCTGGAGATGAAATGCTGTCCCAACCTTACTGGGTACGTGTACTTAAATTTTTATAATTTTTGCAGTTATAAACTAATAATGACAGTTTAAAAATATGAACCAGTAATGAGAGTTTAGGGGGGAAAAACGTTGGTCGTCATATTCCCACTTCATGGCAACAACTGTCAACAATTTTTGATATTTCTTTCACTTCAAATTAAAAAAAAAATATCGTTGTAAAGGCACAGTTTCTGTTTGAAAAGCTCATCTTTGTATCCTGTAGTCATTGTATTGTTTTTATCAATTTTTTTAGGATATCATTCACATACCATAACATTTACACATTTAAATGTACAATTTAATGTGGGTTTTTTTTTTTCCTGTATTCACAGGTTGAGCAACCATTGCCATAATTTAATTTTAGAACATTTAGATTACTCTTGAGAGAAACTCTGTACTCATTAGCAGTCACTCCACATTTCTCTTTCCTTCCTCTCCTCCTGCCCCCTCCCCTTTCAGCCTAGACAACCACTGATTTACTTTCTCTATGGATTTGCCCATTGATCTTGTTGGGAAACCATGTTTTCACCATTGAGTATGATGTTAGCTATGGGTTTCCGTAAATGCCTGTATCAGGTTGAAGACTTTCCTATCTATACCCAGTTTATTGAATTTTTTTTTTCATGAAACGATGTTAGATTTTGTTAAATACATTTTCTACATCTATTGAGATGGTCACCTGATTTTTGTTCTTTATTCTATTAATATGGTGTATTACAGTAATTTTCCTTTTTTTGCATATTAAACCAACCTTGCATTCCTAGGATAAATCTAACTTGTGAATAATTGTTTTTATATATTGCCGGATTTGATTTGCTAGTATTTTCTTGTGGATTTTGCATCTGTTTTCATAAGGGATCTTGATCTGGAGTTTCTTTTCTTGTGATGTCTTTGTTTTGATATCAGAGTCATACTGGCCTCATTAGAATGCGTTGGGAAGTGCTACTCTTTCATTGGCAGGCAGTTTTTGTGTAGTTTTGGGATAATTTAATTAGGCTTTAAAAAACTCAATTAGGTATGTGAACTCATTTCTTAGGTTTATTTATTTAATGCATTCATCTCGTAAATATTAATGAAATCCTACTGTGTGTCAGACTGTTTAAGGCCCTGGAGATAACAGTAGTGGACCAGACATGAAAATCTGTACTCATGGAGCTTACCTTCTATTGCAGGACTGTTCCGTGTAATTTTTTGTTGGACATGTTATCTCCATTGTCTCGGTGAAATGTAGCAAATGTGACTGAGGAATTGAGTTTTTAGTTTGAGTTAATTTACATTGTGATTTAATTAGTCACATGTGGGATGTACACAGTTCTAGTGAAAGGAGAAGAGACTAGCAAAATAGATAATATGTCAAGTGGTGATAAATGTTAGGGAGAAAAGTAAGTCAGGAAATGAGGATAGGGGTTTGCAGTTCTAAATAGAGTGAGAAGGAGTGACCTCATAAAGTGATGGTTTAGCAAAGACTTAAAGAAGTAGAGTGAGCGATGTGCCTAGATGAAGGAAGAGTGCTCCAAGCAGAGGAAATAGCAAGTGCAAAGTTGAGAACATACCTGGGGTGTTTGAGAGATAACAAGGAGGCCCAAGGGTAAGTGAGAGGGACAGATTGTGAGGGTCTTGACTGTGGTTAGGGCTTTGGACTTTACTTTGAGTAGGATGAGAAGTCACTGGAGAGTTTTCAGCAGAGAGTGATGTGATCTGACACTGTTTAGAAGGATCATCTGACTTCAGCTGTATCGATGAGCATTGTTTCATTATAACATTGGTGAGGAAAAAATCTTGATTCCTGCCTGGAGCCAATCTCTGTGTGGAGTTTGCATATTCTCCTTATGCCTAGGTTGGTTTTCTCCAGGAACTCCAGTGTCCTCCCACATCCCAGAGATGTGCAGTGAGGTGAAATGTGCCAGTCTGAGTGAGTGTGTGTGTGTGTGAGTGTACTCCATAGTGGGAGGGCGTCCTGTCTGGGGTGGGTGCCTGCCTTGAACCTGAGCTGCTGGAATAAGCTCCGGTTGCTCTTGACCCTGAACTAGGATAAGCAGGATGGTAAAGAATTATCTTTCTTGTTTTTAATGATCTTTCTTAAAAGTATATATAGCTCATTTATTTCAGTGTTTAATATTAGAAGTGTTTTGATTTAGAAGTGCTTTATTTAGAAGTTTGGTGATTTTTTGTGACCAGAAATGTGCCACCGGAACTGAACTTGTTTTCATATCAATTAGCCTGTGGTTAAAATTGGTTTTGTTATATGTCATTTTGCTTCAAGTTGCAGTTTCCAAGAACCTGTTGATGTTAAATGAGGACTTACTGTGTTGGGATATATGAATACCAAACACTATGATTAGATTTTGGATATATTTAGAAGATAGATGATTTGATGATAGATTGTATTTGGGGTTTGAGAAAACTGAAGGAGTTTCCTAGAAGGGTTGAGTTGCCCTTATTGAAATGGGTAAGACTGTGGAAGGAAGAGTGTTTGGGAAAGAGATTGGTAGTTCATTTCTGAATATGTTGGGTTTAGAGTGCTGGTGGACACCCATGAGAAGATATTGAGTAGGCAGTTCAATATCACATGCATCATAGAAAGCAGGAGATAGGTTTGGGCTGGATGTATAAATATGGGAGTTGTCAGAATATTGGTGGTTTTTTAAAAGCAATAAAAATGGTTGCGATTGTAAGGTTGTGGAATAGAATACTGTGAAGGTCACTGGTAACCTTCCTAAGGGCAGTGAAAGTTGACTTAGAGTGAGTTACAAAAAGAACAGGCAAAGGCAATTGGAAGCAGCGGATATTGATGAGAACTTTCCAAACTCACGTGTGCAAATAATTGGGTATCTTGTTAAAATACAAATTCTGGGTTACTGTGCTTAAGACAGGACTTGAAATTCTACTTTTCAAAAAAGATCCTTGGTGATGCTAATGCTGACCAAGGACCAGAACGAGTGGTAAGGGTGCAGAGAGTTTTGCTGTAAAAGGAAGATAAGGGGGGGTATAAATTGTCATTAATCTAGGATGCATTATCAGGTTTAGTGATAACACAGATCATCATAGATGACATGTTGGTAAAAGTAGAAAATGTGAAAGAAATCTGCATATAAACTCCATACAAGCTGTTAGAATTAATACGTCAAGTTATCAAGACTTCTAGGTCTAGGTCAGTGTACAGAATTCAACTATATTTTTATATACCAATAACAAACAGAAAATAAAATTTATAAAGATACAATCTATAATGGCATCAGAGATAACATAAAATCAAGACCTTACATTATCAAAATAAAATTACTGTTAATTGTAGCACATCAGTTTTATTCTTTTGCCTGTTTTAATTTTTGATTATATTGTTTAAAACTACTTAACATACTTTTAAAATATGAGCAAGTACATGTGAATATTTGTATGTATATGTGTTTGTATCCCTTTTTATATAAATAGAAAATTTTATATACCTTCCCCCTTACCTTGCATTTTTCACTTACATCCTGGAAATTTTTCTGAAGAAGTGTATGACTCCATTGTGTGAATGTGCCATATTTTATTCAACTAGTCTCTTAATAGATAGATATCTGGATTGTTTCTAGTCTTCTGTTATTACAAAAAGTTCTTCAGTGAATAGCCTTATGCATATGTTTTGCTTTTTATTTTTGTCATGACAGAGTATTTGTGGGATCAGTTCCTAATAGTGGGGTGGCTGGATTAAAGAGAAAATACATTTGTGATTTTGTTAGATATTGTCAAGTTCTCCTGTGTTGGGGTTGCATCGTTTTGTATTCCCATCAACAATATATGAGAGTGCCTGTTTTTCCACAACATTTCCAGCAGACTATGTTGTCAAACTGTGATTTTTTTTCTGATTAGAGAGGAAATAGAATCTCAGAATAGTTTTTTATTTTCGATTTAACTGTAAGAATCTATTTGTTTAATTAATTAATTTATTTTTGTTAAGTTTACTAGGGTGACATTGGTTAATAAGATGATACAGGTTTGGAGTATACATTCCTGATACTAGATCTGTATACTGCACTGTGTACGCACCACCTAAAGTCAAACCATCTTCTATCACTATGTATTAGGCTCTTCTCCATCTTCTACCCCTCCTACTCCCTTTCCTCTGGCAACCACCACATTGTTGTCTGTGTCCATGACTTCAGTTTTATGTCTTACGTATGAGTGAAATCATATGGTTTGTAGCTTTTTGTGTCTGACAGCATAAAATTCTCAAGGTCCATCCATGTTGTCACAAATGGCAGTACTTTATCTTTTCTAATTGCTGACAACAAAACAAACAGGCAGCTGAGTGAATGGAGATGATATTTGCAAACAGCAGCTCCAACAAAGATTTAATATCCAAAATATATATAGAACTCATAAAATTCAACACCAAACAATCCAATTGAAAAATGGGCAGAGGACCTGAACAGACACCTCTCCTATGAAGACATACAAACAGCAAACACATACATGAAAAGATGTTCAGCTTCACTAGCAGTTAGGGAAATGCAAATCGGAACTACAATGACATACAACCTCACACTTGTTTGAATGAATAGTATCAAAAAGATAAGTGATAACAAGTGTTGCAAAGGTTGTGGAGAAAAGGGAACCCTTGTTCACTGCTGGTGGGAATATAGACTGGTACCAGTTACTATTGAAAACAGTCTGGTGGTTCCTCAAAAAATTAAGAATAAAGTTACCATATGACACAGCAACCCCTCTCTTGGGTATCTACCCGAAAAACTCGAAAACACGTATTCACAAAGATATATGTGCACCTGTATGTTCATTTCAGCAGTATTCACAGTGGCTGAGACACTGACAACAAAAGTGTCCTTTGATAGAGGATTGGATAAAGAAGATGCGGTACATATACACAATCAGAATAATTTTTGACAGTTAATTTTTTAAAACAAATTATAACAGGTACATGCTTACTGAAAAAAAATTAAACAGTACATTAATACATAAAGTAAAAATGGTCCCTCAATGTCCCTCTACTCTCATTCACTGGGTGTAACATTAACTTTGGTATGACACACACAGAGACAATATATGCAAATGTATGTATACACATATACATTATTAAGAATGAGAATGCATGCTGTAAGTTGTTAGATATCTTCACCGGTATGGAGAACAGGGTGGGTTGAGTGGGCTAAGCACATTTGTTACTGTATACCCTGCTGCATCTTTTGAATTTTATAATGTGTGGATGTGTTACCTCTTTAAAAAAGGATTTTTTTAAATTACTGAGGACAAATGTAAGTGTTAGGGGTACTCAGGTACCCTCAGAATTTAGATTATTTGTGCATTGACGACATTCTCATATATTTGAATTTTAAAAATTAATGGTAATTTAGCATATTTTGGGAAATATCTTTAAAATTTGTTAGTAGTACTGAGAGGTAATTTACTTTTTTGGTTTTAACACATGAACTCATTACTTGTGTCACATACATTGTGTTTTGTTCTTTCCATGCAGAGGGTACATGGTAATGGGCGACTCTTTCAACACTTCCTTATTTAAGCAAACTTTTCAAAGAGTCTTTACCAAAGACATGCATGGACAGTTTAAAATGGGTTTTGGTGGTACATTAGAAATAAAGGTAAGAAACATAATCGATGTTTGATATGTTATCAAAAGAAATTTACAGGCTTAATTGTAATTTTAAATTACATTAATCAAATTTAACATATGCTTTAAAAATAGTGATTATATTGTGTTGAAATCCAGAGTTACAGATTTTGTTCATTAGAAAAATGTCATTATTAAATGGACAATGAAATATTACTTGAGCATTTCTGCATAATTGTTAGAAAAGAAGATATTATATAGGTAAAATTTGCTTTAACTTTATGATTTTCTTTATATAGAGTTTAACATTTTTGTATGCTTGATCTTTTTTTAGTTTCCTTATGCTAGTGCTAGATTTTTTTAAATTGCAGTGACTGGTATCTAACTCAAGAGAAACCTGTGCTGTTCTACTTGTATAATCAATAATAATTTTATGGTTGGTAATTTGTCGATAATATTTTGTCATTCATTTCAAATTTGAATTTTAAAAACCCAAAGGCTTAGTGTTAGTTAAAGCTCATTGCAAGCACATTGATTTTGAATTTTCATTAAATATTTCTTATTAATCTTGTTATTTTATTGAATGCTTGCTAAATGTCCCCCGTATTAAGCTAAAAAATTATAGAGATTGCAAGGGATATCTAAAGAACAAGTCTTCTTATAAAGAAACTTAATTTTGATAGAAAGACAAGGTTAATGAGATAGAATGAAATAATAAATAGTAGATTATGAAAATTCTATAAAGGTTTATGGACAAAAAAATGAATGCATCTGGGACACAGTTTATCCTAAAAAAGAAGTGATTTTATTATGATTACACTGGTTTTTGAAAGATGGAAGAGTTTGTTAGTTGAGGAGAATGCATTTTAGTCAACCCAATGTGAAGAGAGGCACAGAGGTGAGAATCAGCACAGTATGTTTGGGGGAACTGCCCAGTGAGAGTGAATGGTTTGTATTGGAATGTAAGGGAAGTAGTTTAATTCTGTGTGTTGGTTGTGCATTGGGTAGAATTCATCTGAGAGTTGCATTCAGCCTTTGTCAGGAAAAAGAATCTCAAACAAGAAAATTGAATTAGTCTTTCTGATTTTTTTTTAGATATTTAAGTGATAGTTTAAGTTTTGATGTCAGTGGATCCTGGAAAATAACCAGTCTTGGTGATGGGTTTTCTATGGTAGTGAAAGCAGAAGATGGTGTCAAAGGTTTTGGGTTAGGACATAGGAATTTGGGGTATGGTAAGATACTGAGTTGAGGGTGAGTTACCAAATGGAGACCTCCTCTGGGTAGCTGGAAGTAGAGGATTAAAGTTAGGTCAAGGATAGAGTTTAAATTTGGGGGTTAACACAGAGTGCTCACTGACTGATTATTTAAAAAATATTTTTATGTATTGATTTTAGAGAGAGGAAGGCAGGAAGGAAGGGGGAGAATGAGAAAGAGAGAGAAAGAGAGCTGCGTTCATTGGTTGATCCTTGTATGTGTCTTGATTGGGGATCGAACATGCAACTTTGGCATAGCAGGACAATGCTCTAACCAACTGAACTGCCCTGCCAGGCCACTGATTGATTATTTTAATGTTAGTATTTTTTTATTAACTTTTTAGTTTTAAATGTGGAAGAATATCTTTATTCTTATGTACTTATGGTTTAATCTGTGAGCTTATCTTTGAGCACATCAAAGTGTACTGTGTTCTTATTTTGCAGACCTCAAGGGAAATAAAGATTTCAGGAGCTATTGGACCCTGTGTGTCTCTCAATTCTAAAGGACCCTGTGTGTCTGAAAATGTAGGTCACCTTTATTCTAAAAAGATAATATAGTTTAATTCTCATGACAGAACCAGCAGAGACCTGGGTTCAGCCTATAACATTCCTTTTAAAATTATTGTGTGGACTAAGTTTTTCAGTAGAATGTGGTTCGGCCCCCACTGGTATACCTCCGTTTGTGGCTGCTCTTTCTGAATACCCCTTTCCCCATCCACCCCTAAATTAAAACTTTGGCACTGACGTTAGTCTTCCATTTTTTATGTCTGAGTTACTCCTTGCCCCAGTGTACCTAACAACAACAACAAATAAACAAACTATGATTTGTAAATTTAGAGACTTCTGGAAATCAAAATTCTGAAATTATTTTGTTGGTAGAATTTACAACAAAGTATCCAAATTAGACAGGCTTGTTTTGATTCCTTTCTTATTATTCCACCTAATGGAGGTATAATACACTTAAAATGGTAGAATTACATTCTGTTGCTATAGAGCAGATGATGGGACCAATAACACAAAGTGTTTAATCGTCTTAAAGTGACTGGGTTAAGAATTACTTTTAAGCAGTTCACATAGTAGCATGGCCCATCCTTGCAGATGGGCCATGCTAATCTTCTTTGTATTGTTCCAATTTTAGTATATTTGCTGCTGAAGTGAGCACAGAAAGTTTAGTATGTCAAGGAAGGATTCTCAGAAATTTTCTTCTGTGTGAGACTGCTTACATTATGCAGTTCTGATCCAGAGAACCTGTGTTCATTTGTGCATATATTGTGTGTTAAGTCAACATCTCTTTACACACATCAGATAGTTGGATAGGATAATGTAATTGTTTCATTAAATGGTATATCCTTTAAAGTCTACAATATGAAGAACTTGCTTCAATACTTGTGCAGTTTACTTAGCAAAAATTTGAATCATTTTATAATTTTATTGCATAAAAATTCCTTATTTTCATGATATATTTTATGATTTTTAAAATTTTAAGTTTTAATATTCAGTGAATTTGTTAGAAAACTGCTTAGTGGAGGTTATATTCCCTCCTTTACACCTTGGTATATGTTATAGCACTAAATTATATTGTCTAGTTTTCAAACATACTATGTTTCATTTTTACAGGAGATAGGAACAGGTGGCACTTGTCAGTGGAAGATATGTGGACTTAGTCCCACTACAACCTTAGCTATATATTTTGAGGTTGTCAATCAGGTATGACTTTTTATATTTGAACACTGAAATGTGTGTTTGATCAGGTACTTAATTTAGGCCATGAATATCTTGTATTTTTTCTTCCAATAGTAAATATGACCTAAAGCTTAGTCTGTTTTGGAGCTTTTGTTTGTTATTTTCTATTTTTCAAAGCTAAAAACTTCTTGGTGAGAGGACATACTGTAATAGGAAGGATGTCAGAGAAACCTACACATGTCCAACCTTGGGCAACCCAACTTAATCTCAGTTTTTTTTTTTAGTATAAAATTGAAGCATAAGTAAAATCCTAAATTTTGTTCCAGCTATGCATTTTTGTAATTTGATATCTAGCTCCTGATTGTCACAAGGTACATACAGGTAGCGATATAAATATCTGACAAGAGAGTTTTTTTTCTTTTGTTTAAAAAATATGGAATACTTCACAAATTTGTGTGTCATCCTTGCAGATGGGCCATGCTAATCTTCTTTGTATTGTTCCAATTTTAGTATATTTGCTGCTGAAGTGAGCACAGAAAGTTTAGTATGTCAAAATCCATAGAAAAAAATTGGAAGGTAAAGATTCCAATATTTGGAAAGATTTTTTCCACTACAGAAGGAAATTGTCATATTAATGATTTAATGTATAAATTACTGACTTATATACTAGTAGTAATTAAGCATAAAGTGAGCTACAGACTGTTAATAATCAACCTTCCTAAAATAGGTGCAGAAATTTTTTTCTAACAGTTAAAATTAGTGAAAAAGTTAATAGCTCTTATTGACCAAAACAAACAAAACCAAAGCAAGAATATTGTCAAAAGGCATGAAGAAAGTTTTCCCGTTGACTACTTGCTATTTTTTTCTGAGTATCATTACTATAATCTTTACTCTCTTCTCATTAATAGTTTTCTGTTGGTCATCTGTTCATCATGTGATTATGTTCATAAAAGTTGTTTTCATTTTGTATAGGAGAGTAGGACTTAGCAATTACTGTTAGACTAAATTGCCTCACACCTTTCCTTATCTATTAATTTCTTTACACTTCTCCCTTCATTTTATTTCACATCCTTCTGAGTTATGTGCTACATGAAATTGATTTCCTAGTAGGACTCACTCTTCTTACCCTTAATCATTTACCCCCTTTCCCAAATCCATTTTTTTAATGTGGCATATTACAGTTGTTCTCTCCGTATTATAACAAATGTCATTCTAATTGATATTAGAATGCATTTTATTAGTGCTAGGATATGCAGTCAATGACTGTATGACAACAACATAATAGATTTTGCTTAGTTTTTACTCTTTTACTTCTACACAGCATAATGCGCCAATTCCTCAAGGAGGGCGTGGCGCAGTTCAGTTTGTGACTCAGTATCAGCATTCAAGTGGGCAGAGACGCATCCGAGTGACCACCATTGCGAGGAAGTAAGTTGTATTTGTCAGAGATTTAACTTATGTATCAAAACTATTCTGGATTGTGCTCCCAAACTGGGTTCCTATTTTGAATGACTAGAAAATGCACATTTGTGACTAATAGCATTTTATTTCCTTCTAGCCCAGCTTAGTTGTTAAAATATTCATTGCTAAGAACTATAAAATAATTAAAAAATCTATTCCTAAGACACATTCTACAAAATATTCTTCTATTTACCTGATGCCCCTAAAAGAAGAAAAGCTAACATTATCCCCTAATAGCCCATAATAATATATATGATGCATTATATATTTATATAATAATAGCACAGTAATTAATTGTATTACTTTTCCATTAATAAAGTTCTTAGCTACTTTTTTCATTATATATTTTTTCAAGTGTTAAGTCATTTAATTCATTTATAAAACTTTTATTTAGTATCTGCTTAGAGATTGAGTACTTTGGGAGAGGGTGTGGAATGAAAAAGACTTGAATGTGCTTGGTCTGCTATATGATGATGTGGGACAGACTAGTCTTCAAAATATCTGTGGTGAAGGTCCAGTCCCCTCCCACCCCCACTCAATCCTTTGGAGACTAATACTTTTATTAAACATGACACAACGTATTAATAGAAAAATTAAAAAGCAATTCAAAATACAAGTCCTTTTTTTAAATTGAAGTCATCAGACATACAGTTATTTTGTTAAATCACTCAAAAGTTTATAGTTACTCTCAGTTTTGTTATTTCATTGTGAACTGGCACCGGGTTCAAATACCACTCTGACTAGGACTGGTCAAGACCACAAAAGGGAAAGTCTCTTAACAGTTAATATTATAGGGCAGTGTTTTCGTGTATCATAGTTATATCCTATCTTTGTTGAGATAGTTAGTTTCCAAAAGAGAATAATTAACCACAGACAGATAATTCACAGTTGTCAGTTATTTGGAAAATAATAAAAAATTATTTGTTTATTTGAAACAAATTAAAAATAGAGGGAGAAGAATTTTGAAAATATTTAAAAATATTACTGCCTGCATTCCCTTGAGATCACTTCTTATAGCTTTGAATCTTGTAAAAGTTGTCTAACTTTTCAAGAAGTCTATAAGTATTTCAGATTGGCATAAACTCAAGTACTGTAGAACTGGGGTCAGCTGAAGTATGCAGAATGCTGCCAGTGAAATTGTAAACAAACAAAAACTGTTGGTGGGTCTACCCAGGATCAGTTTGATGGATTGGATTTATAGAAAATGTTAATTTAATAGATTACTGCTCTTTTGTACATAATATTAGATTAATCACTTAGAATAAAATTTTCACTTATTAACTTGTCATTGGTTTTAGTTAGTATATTAACATGGAGAAAAAAGAATACATAGTGATTTTATTTATTTTTTATTTTTATTTTTAAAAAATAAAAAAAGATTTTACTTACTTTCAGAGAAAGGTGAAGGCAGCCCATCAATGGGTTGCCTCTTGCATATCCCTAACTGGAGACCTGACCCATAACCCACGCATGTGCCCTGATTGACCTTTTTGTTCCCAGACTGGTTCTCAATCCACTGAGCCACACCAGCATAGTGATTTTAATTATGTAATTTTTATTAGTAGTAATTGAATTAAAGACCAATGAGGCTAAATAATGTTACTGAACAAGGAATCGATTAACAATGAGATCAAGGAAGAAATCAAAAGATATCTTGAAACAAATGAAAATGGCAGCACAGCAAACCCCAAATCTGTGGGACGTAGCAAAAGCAGTCCTAAGAGGGAAATTTATAGCATTATAGGCCTATCTCAAGAAATAAGAAAAAGCTTGAAATACACAATCTAACTTTACACTTAAAGGAGCTTGAAAAAGAAAAACAAAGCCCAGAGTGAGCAGAAGAGAGGAAATAATAAAGATCAGAGCAGAAAAAAATGAAATAGAATCTAAAAAAGCAATACAAAAGATCAGTGAAACCAAGAACGGGTTCTCTGAAAAGATAAACAAGATTGACAAACCTTTAAAAAGATTTACTAAAAAAAAAAAAACAAGAGAGGACCAAAAAAAATAAAATCAGAAATGAAAGAAAAGTAACAACTGACACCAAAGATAAAGGATTGTAAGCAGATATTACAAACAACTATATGTACAAACTAGACAATCTGGATGAAATAAATAAATTGCTAGAAACATACACTCTTCCAAAACTGAATCAGGAAGAATCAGAGAATCTGATAAGACAGATAACAACTAATGAAATTGAAGCAGTAATCCAAAAACTTCAGGCAAATAAAGCCCTGGATGGATGGCTTCACAGGTGAATTTTACCAAACATTTAAAGAAGAACTATAAAGGGACTAAATGGTAATGAAAAAAATTACAATACAGATTAAATTAAAAGATAAAACAGCCTAGAGATGTGAAAAAATGTAAAGAAGAACTAACTCCTATCCTTCTCAAACTATTCCAAATATTCAAGAAGAGGGAAGACTCCAAACTCTTTTTATAAGGCCAGTGTGGTCCTAATTTCAAAACCAGATAAAGACACAACAAAGAAAGAAAGTTACAGGCCATATCTCTGAAGAACATACCCGGTAAAACATAAAAAAAATATATTGGCAATCCAGATCCATCAATACCTTAAAAGTTCATACACCACGATCAAGTGGGATTCATCCCAAGGATGCAAGGATGGTACAATATTCACAAATCAATAAACATAATACACCATGTAAAAAGTGAAGGCCACGAGATCATATCAGTTGATGCTGAAAAAGCATTTGATAAAATCCAGCACCCAGTTATGTTAAAAACACACAGCAAAGTAGGAATAGAGGGAGCATACCTCAACATAATAAAGGCCGTATATGAGAAACCTACAGCCAACATCATACTCAACAGGCAAAAATTAAAAGCTTTCCCTTTAAGATCAGAAACAAGACAAGGGTGCCTGCTTTCACTTCTCTTATTCAGCATAATACTGGAAGTTTTAGTCTCAGTGATCAGAAAAGAAAAAGAAAGAAAAGGCATCCAAATGGGAAAGGAGGAAATAAACTGTCATTATTGCAGACAGCATGATAGTGTGCATTGAAAACCCTATAGCAGAGGTGTCACCTTTTGTGGTTGCCTTCAAAGGGCCAAATGTAATTTTAGGACTGTATAAATGTAACTGTACATTAACTAGGGGCAAGGAACTTGGTGCTGCCGCTGGGTAGAAACAAGGTGCTGGGCCGGATAAAACAAGGTGGAGGGCTGGATTTGGCCTGTGGGCCTTGTGTTTGCCACCTGTGTCCTGTAGTCTCCACCAAAAAATTACTTGACCTAGTAAGTGAATTTGATAAAACAGTGGGATACAAAGTTGATATTCAGAAATCAAAGGCATTTTTCTACACCAACAATAAAATATCAGAAACAGAAATCAGGAAAAAAATCCCATTACTATAGCAACAAGAAAAATAAAGTACCTAGGAATAAATTTAACCAAGGAGGTAAAAGATCTGTACTCAGAAAACTATAGAGCACTGAAGAAAGAAATTGAGGAAGATACAAATAAATGGAAGCCTATACCTTGTTCATGCATTGGAAGAATTAACATCATAAAATGTCTATACTACCCAAAGCAATCTACAGATTTAGTGCAATTCCTATTAAAACACCAATGGTATATTTCACAGAACTAGAACAAATATTTCAAAAATTTATATGGAACCAAAAAGTACCCCAAATAGCCTCAGCAATCTTGAGAAAGAAGAACAAAGTAGGAGGGTTGACAATACCTGATATCAAACTATACTATAAGACTATATAATCAAAATGTCTGGTACTGGCATAAGAGCAGACATAGATCAATGGAACAGAATAGAGAGCCCAGAAATAAACCCATATCTCTGTGGTCAATGTTTGACAAAGGGGGCATAAACATACAATGGAGTAAAAATAGCCTCTTCAATAAATGGCATTGGGATAACTGGACTGGTACATGTAAAACAACAACACGACTACCAGCTTATACCATACACCAGAATAAACTTAAAGTGGATAAAGAACTTAAATATATGTTATGATACCATAAAAGTCGTAGAGGAAAACGTAGGCAGTAAGATTTCAGATATCCCACATAGCATTGTTTTTGCTGCTATATCTCATAGGGCAAGGGAAATAAAAGAATAAATGGGACTACATAAAATTAAAGACCTTCTGCATGGCTAAAGAAACCATCATGAAAATGAAAAAGGGAACTGACTGTATGGTAGAACATATTTGCCAGTGATATATCAGACAAGGGTTTGATCTCCAAAATATATAAAGAGCTCATATAACTCAACACCAGGAAGACAAACAATCCAATTAAACAATGGACAAAGGACTTAAATAGACAGTTCTCCAAGGAGGACATACAGATGGCCCATAGATATGTGAAAAGATGCTCAACATCACTAGCCATCAGAGAGATGCAAATTAAAACTTCAATGAGATTATCACCACACAGCCTGATGACCATCAGAAAGGCCATCATTAATAAAACAACAAACAAAAAGTGCTGGCCAGAATGTGGAGGAAAGGAGACCCTAGTGCATTATTGGTGGGATGCAGACTGGTACAACCACTGTGGGAAACAGTATGGAATTTCCTAAAATAAATAGCAAAACCCCAAAACCCAAAACCTAAAAATGGAACTGCCTTTTGACCCAGCAGTTCTACTGCTGGGAATATTTGCTAGAATTCTGGATCACCAAGTCAAAAGAACTTATGCACCCCTGTGTTCATAGCAGTGCAATTTACAATAGCCAAGTGCTAGAAACAGCTTAGGTGCCCATCAGTAAATGAGGGGATCAAAAAACTCTCTTATATTTACACAGTGAAATTCTATGCAGCAGAAAAAAAGAAGGAACTCCTACCTTTTGCAACACAGTAGATGGGACTGGAGACTGTTATGCTAAATGAAATAAGCCAGTCTGTGAAAGAGAAATATGATATGATCTCAACTATAAGAGGAATCTAATGAACAAAATAAACTAATGAGCAAAACAGAACCAGAGGCATGGAAAGGTGGAATAGACTGACAAGTGGACGGAAGGGAGGTGGGAGGGGCATTATGGTGAAAGAAGGGAAGGGACTAGTCAAAGAACATGTATGAATGACACATGGAGATGGACAATGGTATGGTGATTGACTGTGGGAGTGGAGGCCTGGTTGTGTGGGGAGGGCAAGGGGGGAAAAATTGGGACAACTGAATAGAATAACAATGAAAAATGAAAAAAAGAAATTCAAGTAGTAATCAGAAAACTCTCATAAAATAAAAGCCCTGAACTGGATGGCTTCATAGGTGAATTTTGCTTAACATTCAAAGAAGAACTAACATCTATCCTTCTCAACTATTCCAAAAAAGTCAAGAGGAGAGAGGACTCCCAAGCTCATTTTAGCTGGCCAGCATTTTCCTAATCCTGAAAACAAGGACACCAAAGGAAAGGACAGTATCCTTGATGAACATAGATGCCAAAATTCTCCAGAAAATAGTAGTAAATTGGATCCAGCAATATATTAAAAAGGTCATATACCACAATCAAGTGGAATTTACTCCGGTGATGCAAGTTTGGTAGGATATCCAAATATCAATAAATGTAAAACAGTACATAAATGAAATGAAGGATAAAAACTGCACAATTATTATCAATAGATACAGAAAGAGCATTTGATAAAATCTAGCACCCATTTATGATAAAAACTCTCAGCAAAGTGGGAAGATAGGGAACATATCTCAATGTAATAAAGGCCATAGATAACAAATCCACAGTCAACATCCTACTTAACAGGCAGAAACTTCAAGTGTTTCTCTTAGGATCAAGAACAAAACAGGAATGTCTACTTTCACCTCTCTTATTCAACATAGGACTGGAAGTCCTACCTACAGCACTCAGACAAGAGAAGAAATCAAAGGCATCCACATTGGAAAGGAAGAGGTAAAACTGATTATCTGCAGACCACACAATACTGTATCCCAAAGATCCCACCAAAAAACTACAAGAACTGATAAATGAATATAGTAAAGTAGCAGGAAACAAAATAAACATCCAGAAATCAGTTGAATTTTTATACACCAACAATGAACTACCAAAAAGGGAAACTTTAAAAACAACTTCATTCACAATTGCTTGAAAAAGAAGAAAATACCTAGGAGTAAATTTAATTAAGAATGTAAAAGACCTGTTTTTGGAAAATTATGACACCGAAGAAAGAAATTGAAGAAGATACTATAAGTGGACGCATCTTCATGGATGCGGAGAATTAACATCATTAAAATCTCCATACTACCTAAAGCAATCTATAGAGTCAGTGCATTTCCTATCAAGATACCGGTGGAGTATTTCACAGAACTAGAACAAATATTCCAAAAATTTATATGGACCCAAAAATTCCTCAAAATACCACAGCAATCTTGAGTAAGAACAAAGTTGCAAAAATCATAAAACCTGATATCAGACAATACTACAAGGCCATAGTAATCAAAAGAGCGTGATACTGGCATAAAAACAAACATGTGCAGTGGAACAGAGAGCTCAGAAGTAAACCCATACTTTTATGGTCTATTTGACAAAGCAGGCAAGAACATACAATGAAGTAAGGATAGTCTCAATAAATGGTGTTTGCATAGTTGGACAGATGCATGCAGAAAAATGAAATTAGATGACTTCCTTAAACCATACATAAGAATAAATTCAAAATGGATAAGAGATTTAAATGTAAGTTGTGAAAACAAAAATCCTAGAAGAAAAGATAAACAGTAAAATCTCAGACATATCTCGCAGAATATTTTTTTCCTGCTATATCTTGGGCAAGAGAAACATAAGAGAAAATAAGCAAATGGGACTATATCAAACTAAAAAGTTCTCACATAGCAAAGGAAACCGTCAACAAAATGAAAAGACAACCCACTGAATGGGAGAACATATTTGCCAATGATACATCTGATAAGGGGTTAATATCTTATACAAACACCAAAACCAGAAACAATCAAATTAAAAAAATGGAAAAAGAACCTGCATAGACACTTCTCCAAAGAAGACTTACAGATAGATGGCCAATAGTCATATGAAAAGATGCTGAACATCACTAATCGTTGGAGGAATGCACATTAAAACCACAGTGAGATACCGCCTCAGGCCTGTCTGAATGGCTATCATTAATAAAACATTTAAAAACTAGTGTTGGCGAGGAAGTGGGGAAAAGGGAACCCTAGTGTACTGTTGGTGGTGCAGTTACTGTGGAAAACAGTATGGATTTACTTTACTCAAAAAATTAAAAATGCAACACCTTATGGTCCAGCAGTCCCACTTCTGGAAATATATCCGGAGAAACCCAGAACACTAATTTAAAAGAATATATGCACCCTATGTTCATAGCAGCATTATTTACAATAGCCGAGATATGGGTGTAGCTCAAGGGGCCACCAGTAGATGAGTGGATACAAAAGCAGTGGTACATCTACACAACGGAATACTACTCGGTTGTAGAAAAGAAGGAAATCTTACTTTTCATGACATCATGGATGGCCCTGAAGAGTATTATGCTAAGTGAAATAAGCCAGTCAGAGAAAGATAAGTACTATATGATTTCACTTATATATGGAATCTAAAGAACAAACAAAAGAAACATTTATAGACTCAGAGAACAAGAATGGCAGCTTTCTGAGGGGATGGAGGTCTGGGGCCAGGTAAAAAAATTGAATGTATTAAGCAAGCAAAACAAACAAACCAAAAAGAAAAAAAAACCCTGATGGACACAGACAAGAGTGTGGTGATTACCTGAGGAAAATGGGGTGAGAGGAAGTAGAAGAGGGTAAAGGAAGGATATATGGTGATGGAAGGAGACTTGATTTTGGGTTGTGAACTCACAGTACAGTATACAAATGCTTATTATAGAATTATACACCTGAACTCTATAATTTTATTAAGGACTATTACCCCCCAAAATAAAGAGACCACCGAGAAAAAAATTTTGATAATTTATTCATCTTTCAGTTTAGTGAATGAGAGTTACTTAGATTGGGAATACACTTTTATTTTTATATTTCTGTATTTCTGCATTTACAGAATTAAAGAAAGAAAAATTTAAAGTCCGAGATAGAGACTTGTATATCTATGTGCATATGCACACGCACAAATCCTCCTTTTATTTTTACTTTGTAAAAATCTTCATATTTTAAGGAATGTGTTTGGAGAGCTACCTTTACAATTACTTTAGAAGATTTCATTAGGGTTGGACCCATTTTTCTGAGAAACAATGAATGTTGCACTGAAACTGCTATTAGTAATTTTTTTTTAAATACCAAATTTTATAGGTAATGATGGAATTTTGAAATATTGAAGTAATTATCTGTACCTTTTTAATTTAAATATGTGTGAAAGCAACTATGATATCATGAATATAATAATTTGGCAGCATTTCTTTGCTTTCTTTTTGTTTGTAGCTGGGCAGATGCTCAAACTCAAATCCAAAACATTGCCGCATCTTTTGACCAGGAAGCAGCTGCCATTCTTATGGCCAGGCTGGCTATATACAGAGCAGAAACAGAGGACGGGCCAGATGTCCTTAGGTGGCTGGACAGACAGCTCATTCGACTGGTAAGAAATGAACATTGTGCTTTTCTAAACCTGTGTGCCTTTATTTGTAGTAAATATTTGTTGCTGATAATCTCTTCGAAAGTTTTAACAGTGTAACTGAAAGACTGTGTGAGGGACTCCTGTTCAAGTTGCTGAAAAAGGCATAATATTGAGTAGTAGAATTTATGCATCTCTTCCATTAACTAAAGTGCCTTTTATCCTGAAAATGAAAGTGACAATTATGTAACATCTTACTTTTCATTTGGCTGGTATCACATTAGTTCCTAACATAATACTAATTTACTATAACTGTTTTTACTATTTTTTGTGCATATTTTTTCATTGCTGTTGTTTAATTTTCTATTTTCATTTGGAAATTTTTAAGAAAAATTATTTGGGATATAAAAAGTATACATGTTTAAGTAATTATAGAAACATATAGACAAGTCTTGATTGTTTGGATCTAGATTACCAAAGTTCATGTTAGTGAAGTTATAGGTAAAGACTGGTTTTTAACATGTCAGGAACCTATTACTTACATTATGACCTAGAGTTTAATTAAGTTTGTTTGCTAATGCTTCATTTTTACTCAATAACTTTTTTTGATTTAATCTTTATTGTATTTTTTTTACATTACCCTTTAGTCCCCTAATACCTCCCTCCTTCCAGTAATCTACACACTGTTGTCTATGTGCATGAGTCTTTTTTTCCTTTTTGCTCAAACCCTCCACCCCTTAACCCCACTCGCCATTCCCCAGCTGTCATGTGCTCTCCATCTGTGAGTCTGTCCCCATTTTCCTGGTTAGTTCAGTTTGTTCATTAGATTACACACATGAGTGAAATCATATGGTGTTTGTCTTTCCCTGACTGGCCTGTTTCTTTTGTTGAGCCATTGGCTCAAACACCCTGTTGAGAACTCTCTGCTAAGCTATTGAATTTCTATTTGTAAGGAGGCATTTGTGCTCTTTGTCTAGATTTTCATGCAGTTTTAAAAACATTCTTGAATGAACTAATCTTAGTTTAAGAAAGTTAGCCATTTTTGTAGCATCATTCAGAACTTTTTGTTTCATCTGTAAGAGTGTTTTTTACACTAGCAACTCTCTGTGAAGAAAGCAGTGTTAGGACAACATCAGCATGTCTTTTTTTTTAAACAAGAGATGTAAACCTCTGATAGGGTCAGCCATTGATTATATACCATCAGTACAAATACCAACACAATTCCTCCAAGATAGATATTTGTTCCCAGCTAGGAAGGTGACATGACATGGGTGAAATCTATTGACTCATCAACTTGAATAGAGAGTCTGTTATTTTTCAACTAATTACACAAACCTCTCAGCATCATGTGACGTGTTATCAATGCATTTACTTATTATATTGTTTTAAGGTAGAACCTTTTCAGTTTCTCAGATTGCATCTTATCCCAGCATTTTACTTAACGGTAATTTTACCTATTGGCATTATTGGCATTATTAGGTTCTCACCAACTGTGTGACTTTTGCTTTTCTGGGTAATAAGTTGTGCTCTGAAATAGTTTGCTCCCTGAGTCTTTTCACTTTATTGTTTTGAGGTTCTAAAGCTGTTTGAAGGAATCAGTACTTTTATTTGTCAAGTGGCTGTGATTCATAGTAAAGTGCTTTCTCCCTTTTGCTGGAGCTGTTACTGCCTTTGTAGATGATCACATACAACACAAAATTGAATAGTACAACTTGGGTTATCTGTCCATGTAAAAACCACTGATAAGCAGCTTTCATTGTAAAGATGGACTTTTTCTGTGTCCCTTCTTGCATGATTTAGTGAAATGACGCAGAGTGGTTATAATTCTTTAAAGTTCTCTTAGGATTATGTCTGGAATCTTTCTCTTCTATCTCACACTTCAGCTTCAAAAATTGCCATATTGTTTGATAATGCCTATAAAACACAAATGCATATACTAATAAAATATAAAGCAGAATGCTTTGTAAATAACTAAATGAGTCAGTTGCAAAAAAAATACAAAATTTAAAAACTTGACAGTATAATTCACTTCTAGTTTACGCATTCTGTAGTTGGCAGCATTTACCACAGCAGCAAGGCTGCTGGGGCAGAGGACAGCTGAGTCATGGCATGATGAAAATTTTACCCTGATCTTCTGTTGCAACAGCATAGCTTGTCTGTTCTCAGCTGGCATCCGTGTGTAAGAGGAAGTTGGTGGAGGTAATTCGGGAGGGAGAGGCCGATGCTCTCCTGCTTCCTGTGCAAAACAGCTGTCACCAATTATCTGTTTCCCTTGGGTCAAATACTGAGAACGGAGTTATCCAAATGAACACTGTCCTACTGTGTGCTGCCACATGGGACTGAAAGATTTCTGAAGAAATTGCTGACACGATAACTTGGAAACTGTCCATGACTGTGGCAGGTATCCTACGTTTAAAAAATATTTTTTAAAAAATCAGTCTCTTATAGAATCCCTAGTGACTAAGAACCCCTCACGTATGGTAAAAGTGGTGAGCGTATGATGATATTTACATTTTTTCTTTCTTCAATTATATTTTATTGATTATGCTATTGTGCAGTTACCTCAGTTTTTCCCTCTTTGCCCCCCTCCTCTCAGCAACCCCCACTCCCTCAGGCAATCCCCACACCTTAGTTCATGTCCATGGGTCACACATGTAAGTTCTTTGACTACTCCGTTTCCTGTACTGTACTTTACATTCCCATGACTATTCTGTAATGTCCAGTTTGTGCTTCATCCTTTCACCTTTTCACTTATTCTCCCAGGTTCCCCTCCCATCTGTAATCATCAAACCATTTCCCATATCTGTGATTCTGTCTCTGTTCTGCATGTTTGTTTAATTTGTTTTTTAGATTCAATTGTTAATATGTATTTATTGCCATTTTGTTCATAGTTTTGATCATTTTTTTCTTAAATAAGTCCCTTTAACATTTCATATAATAATGGTTTGGTGATGATGAACTCCTTTAGCTTTTTCTTGTCTGGGAAACTCTTTATCTGCCCTTTGATTCTAAATGATAGCTTTGCCAGGTAGAGTAATCTTGATTATAGGTCCTTGCTTTTTATCACTTTGAATGTTTCTTGCCAATCCCTTACCCTGCAAAGTTTCCTTTGAGAAATCAGCTGGCAGTCTTATGGGAACTCCCTTGTAGGTAACTACCTACTTTTCTCTTGCTGCTTTTAAGATTTCCTCTTTATCTTTCACCTTTGACATTTAAATTATATGTGTTGGAGTGGGCTTGTGTCCATCTTGTTATAGACACTGTGCTTCCTGGACTTGCATGTCTATTTCCTTCACCAAATTAGGGAAGTTTTCTTTCATTATTTTTTCAGATAGATTTCCAATTTCTTGCTCTTTCTCTTCTCCTTCTGGTACCCCTATGATGTGAATGCTGATGTGCTTGAAGTTGCCCCAGAGGCTCCTTATACTATCCTTGTTTTTTTGGATTCTTTTTATTCTTCTTCTGGTTGGTTGTTTTTTGCTTCCTTATGTTCCAAATCATTGATTTGACTCTCAGCTTCATCCACTCTACTGTTGCTTCCCTGTAAATTGTTCATTTCAATTAGTCTATCCTTTATTTCTGACTGGATCATTTTTATGCTGTTGAGGTACTTGCCAAGTTCCTGGAGTGTCCTACAACCAATATTTTCAACTCTGCATCTGAAGGATTGCTTATCTACATTTTGTTTAGTTGTTTTTCTGGAGTTTTGTTCTGTTCTTTCATTTGGGCCATGCTTCTTTGTCTCCTCTTTTTGGCAGCCTCTCCATGTTTGTTTCTATGTATTAGGTAGAGCTGCTTTGACTCCATGTCTTGGTAGTTAGTCTAATGTAATAAGTGACCCGTTGGATCCAGTGATACGGCCTCCCCTATCACCTAAGCTGGGTGCTCAGAGGTATGCCCTCCCTGTGAGCTGTGCATACCCTCTTCTTGTAGTTGAGCCTTGATTGCTCTTGGCAGGCAAATGGGCAGCTGTAAGGACTGGCTGTGACCCCTGACAACCAACCTCTACGCTCTGTGGAGGATCATCCATGCAGTGGCTCACTCTATACAGCCAGGTTTATTTCAGCACGGCTCTGGTGCTTGCTTGTGTTCTGTCTGGGGCTACTTGACATAAGCTATATCCTGGCTGCTTCTTGTGCTGGGCTGGGAGGTACCCTAGCAAGGTCAGATTGTGAACTGAGGCTTGTTGCTGCTAGTGTTGGGCCTGGGGCCACTTAGTAAGGTACAGAAGCCGGATGAGGCCAGCAGCTGCTTGATTGAGAGGGTTTAGGAAGATCAGAAGCATAAGCCAAGACAAGTCATCCATATGGAAAAGCTACTGTTAACTGCTTGGTGGGTCCGTAAGCTGGGTGGAGTGGAGTCTCTGGGAATCAGGGTAGGGGAAACAGTGTGAGCCAGGTTGTTGGAGTCTCAGATATGGTGCCGTGTGCTCTGTGGCTCTGTGAGGGGAGGGCTCAGAATAGGAGCATTGGCTTCTGCCAGCGCTTCTGTCTGGGAGAAAGCTTCCCCCCAGCTCTTGCCCTGATGCTAGACACTTTAGTTCTTCTCCGTATGCCACTGATGCTTTCAAGAGGCTGCCTGGTGCTCAGTGGGAGTCTGAGTAAATCTGTGTATGGGCCCTTTTAGAAGAACTGCCTGGGAATCTAGCAGTTTGTTCCACTGCCTCAATCTTCATTGGTTTTTACAGTCAGAAGCCATGGGCACTTACCTTTCTGGCACTGGAACCCTGGGTTGGGGGTTCTGTGTGAGGCTGGGACCCCTCGTTCTGGACAGACCTCTCCTGATTTTTATCCGCTACACATGGGTGTGGGACCAGCCCGTTCCATGTCTCTGCCCCTCTGTCCCTCTGCCCCTCCTACCAGTCTGGTTTCTTTACTTCTGTGGTTGAAAGACCTCCATTTGCTTGATTTGTTGCAGTTGTGTGTGATGGTTGTTGTATAGTTTAGTTGTAATTTTGATGTGGTTGTCTGATGAGGCGAGCTGTGTTTACCTAGGCTGCCATCTTGGAGATGTCTACATTTTTTTCCTCCTGTAATCGATTGAATCTAATTAGTGTACAAGTGAATTGAAGCCTCAGGTGATGACAAGTGAATCTTGGTTAGAGAAGCTATGCTAAGTAGTTATAATATAATGTAGAATCATTTTTTTGTACTGATTCCATACTACTGAATTTTTCAGCTGTATAAAGTGATAGCTACACAAATAGAAAGAGGGTTTATATCTTTTAGGTACTACACTTTTCTAAATTGCTTTTCTAGTGAAAAATCTATGCAGTTACACTAACAAACATCTTTGCCTTGATTTGGCATGGTGAATATACTTTTTTTCCTTGATGATTCAGAGTAATGTTAATTAAAAATAAGCATCTACTTAAAAACAGTTTTTTTTTAGATAATGGGCATTATATGGCCAAATTGGTGCTGGTACCACGTTTGCTTCTAACACCTTTAATATACGCTCTTGCTCCCCTTGGGCAGCATCACTTAAGGTACTAGTATCTACACATGATTGGCCACCTCCATTCTCAGTGTCTTGTTGGTCACCTTTGTGTCCAGCTTCACGGATCTGTTCCTTACTTTTTTTGATTCTTGGCCTTTTCTGTTGAATGACATTCTCTTATAACTCAAAATTGATAGTTGATTTTTTTCCATCTTTGTCCTTTGATTTACCACTAACCACTAATTGTGTTCTCCCTTTAGCTGTGCTGCTAGCCCAGTGGTTAAACATTTTATCGGTTTAGTCTTGGCCTAGGAAATTTCTCTTAACACACCTTGCCAATTTTATACAAGCCAGGTTTTGCCTTGCTTTACCAGTGGGACCAGGCCCTTTAGTTGTGCTGTTTCTAAGGTGACCACTTTTGTCATTATCATTTTATTTTTTTCTCTTTTGTTACTTTATTTAAATCTCACAATAATCTTTTGAGGTTGGTGTGAGAATTCCACAATTAGCAATGGGAGTTAAGTGATCTGGCCATTAGTTTGTGCCTGACCTGGGATTGGTTGGGGGACCTGAGTGCTCTTCCTCTGAGCCCCAAGGCTGGTTCCTCTTTTACTCTGCAGCCTTAGCTGGGTCTCTGTCAGAGGTACCCAGTTTGAGGCACCAGGAAGGCCCTTCAGGTCCTAGATGCTTCCTTTCCTTTCCCAGCACTTGCTGCTCCACTGAGAATGCCTGCCAAGTCTCAAGTCTCAATCCTTTGATTTAAGGCAGAATTTTCCAAGCTGCAGTTTGAAAGAATTCTCTGTAGGAGATTATTAAGTAATATATAAGGAGGAATGGGGTCTATTTTCAACTATGTTTGGGAAAAGTAATACATCAGGATAAGTGGATAAAGTTGACAAATAAAGTTCTACATTTTGAAGTGTTTAAGGGCACTACCCTAAATCCTAACACAGCTCTCATAAGAGGATTTGACCTCAGTCATTTCTGTCAGAAATCATTACATCAATGTGTGTGTGTGTGTGTGTGTGTGTGTGTGTGTGTGTGTGTGTTACAATTCCCAGGAGCACTCACTTTTGAAGATGGTAAAGGACAATTTAGGGTTAAATTACTTAAAGGATGTGCAGGTATTTCAGGGAGGGAATTGGAGGAAAGGCACCTAAAAGCACATCTTGCAGGTAACCACCTAACCCACACAAGCACTACCCCTCTTCCAGAGCCAACTCTGCCAGTCCTGCAGTTTTACCCACAGCCAGTGAGCTGAGGGCTGCCCATGCTGTTTTGTCCCCTCAACTCTGTTATGGGTTCCTCTGCACCTTTGTGTTCAGCTGCTCACAAGATTCCATCTCTTGGATGTTCAAATTCAGCACACCCAAACAGAAATCCTCTTCCGCCTGCCCACGCACACTAAAACCTGTTCCTCCCTCAGTGTTCGTCTTCTCTAGATCATGAATGGCATCATTTCCTACCCAGTTGCCCAAGCCAGAAATTTGTTTTTAAGTCAGATTTCTTACGATTTACATTCAGTGAAATTCACCTTTTTAGCCATTGCTTTTATACCAGCTTATGCGGTATAACTATTTCTATAATCAGGATACAGAACTGTTCCACCACCTCTGAAACTTTCCTTATGCCCTTGGTCACGTTGTGTGCAAGCCCAGCTCCTGGAAACCACTGATTGGTTTACTCTGGCAATAATTTTGCCTTTTCTGCCATGTCATATAAATGGAATTATATACAACATACCATTTAAGCCTGGCATCTTTCACTTAACACTGTTGAGAGTCATCCCTGTTGTTGTGGGTGGTGGTGGTTTATTCCTTTGTGCTCCTGTGTAGTATGCCATCTGAGCCAGGAATGTTGAGTCGTGTAAAATTGTTCCTTCTCTTTGATTCCCTGACATATCCCCAGTCTTGTCAGTTCTACTTCATACCTCTCTCTCAAATTTATTCTTTGCTATCCTGAGTTAGCAATGCCTCAATTAAGGGGGACCCATAAGAATATCATTATTATATTGTCATAGAGCTTAGGCTTTGACCGTTAGGGTCCTTTTATGTTGCCACCTTGGCGCGTAAGTAATTACTGAGTTAAAGACAAAACAAGCCTTCTAGCAAGTGTTGTCATTTTTTTCAAGAAAACTCAAAAATTCTAAGAATTTATTCTGAAGATATAACAGGAGAAATTTAAATGCTAATAATGAGGGACTTGTTAAGATAGTTATGTATATATACATAATATACACACATATATGTAATATATAATATGTATGTAATATATTACATATGAGTATGTATATGTTGGTATGTATTACAGGTAATATATATATAATATCAACATAGTGGAGCGCTAGTCAGCCATTAAAAATGAAGTAGTAGAGTATTTAATGACCTGAAAAAAATGTTCTAATAAAAGCAAAATTTTCAGACGTAAGTGTCAGATATATCCTGCTCTGGAAATTAGGCTTTTGGACATCCCTAGTTACCCAAGCATAAAAGTCAACAATCTTTTTGTTACTCTTACTAACCATAATATCAGATATATCCAGTGCTTTAGTTTAACAGAGTCATAGGCACAGTAGAAAATGTGTGTATTTAATGTAATGTGATCAGTAGTTCTTAATGCATGATATATTGGCTTTTTCACAGCATCTTTTAAATGTATTTAATATTCTGGGTCAGCACTATCCAGGAGAACTTTCTGCAGTGGTGGAAACATCTATACTTTGCACTGTCCATTATGGAGCTACTACCCACATGTGGCTATTGAGCGCATCAGATATAAAGGGGTGGACAAAAGTAGGTTTGTAGTTGTGAATATGTGAAAAAGTTTATTATTATTTATTAATTATTGTATTATTTATTTCTTTTACAACTATAAACCTACCTTTGTCCACCCCTGTGTGGCTGGTGCAACTGAGCAACTGGATTTTTATTTCATTTTAATTACTTTAAATTTATACATATGGCTAGTGGCTGTCATATTGGACAGTGAAGATTATTACCTTAATCTGTAAACTTTACCAGTGAAGCATAATTAGGAAGCATTGAAGACTGCCAAGCTCTTATTCTCAGATACCAAGATCTGTTTTCTAAGGATTAGCTCTACAACTACAGCATTTTGTCCTTTGGATAACTGTGGTTCCGAAGTGATTTTTCCTGGAAGCCAAAAAATGTGATCAACTCAATTATACTTTTTATTTGCTCCATAAGGCATAGATAAATATATAAATTATCTAGTACTTAGTTCTAAATTCAGATGTATTCGTTTGGTTGTAATTAATCTTTTAGTAAGTCTATAAGCAATATTCCAGTTTTATCCTATATCAAGTATTTGCTTGATAAGGGTAATAACTTTTAAAAATAGAATATGTATAGGCCACCATTTTAATTCTATGACAGGAGGTATATTACTAACATGTTTTGTTTTATTTAGTGTCAGAAATTTGGAGAGTATCACAAAGATGATCCAAGTTCCTTCAGATTTTCAGAAACTTTCTCCCTGTATCCACAGGTGAGTAGATAAAAGGTCTACATTTTCTTCTTTGTGTTGATGATAGCATTGACTCTTACTTTTGTTGTTAACTTTTATTACTTAACTTATAGAACCTATTGTATTGGGTTATTCTTTTTGGTTAGGTAAGTTTTGGGATAGATAAGAAATTAGTATTGTGCTGTGAGTAGTCAGTAAAAAAGTATATAGTATTTTTCTGTTGACCTTGCAAATAGAATTTATTTGTGTGAAGTAGAAATTACACTGGAACCCGTCTATGGAATAGAATTAAAGGTAGGGCAGATTAGTGTTCCCTCTGATAAAGGCATCTAATTATAGCGGTACCAAAAAAACTTAACTTGAAGTAATTTTACCAATCAACTATTCTTACAGCATGGGATCAGCATTTGAGAACAGTTTTATGGGGGCATATCAGATAAATAGAAGCTAATTTGATTTATCTTACAGAATCTTTTCACTTGGGCAGCTGAATCTATCCCTTATCTGTTGTTTTAATGTAACAGATAACATTTATTCAACTAAGTACCACCTGCAAGGAACTTTAGGAGAATAAAGACTGATGTGGATCCCATTTTTAAGGAGCTTTCAGTCTGAAGGGTGAGACCACAGAACTGAACAGGTGAAATGGTCTGAGAGATATACAGAATTTGAAGGAAACTTAAAGGAATCCTTCTAAATAGTTGGTTAGATACATATTTATAGAAGAGGTGGCATTTATCTCAGCCTAGAAGGTTGATTAATATTGATAAGTGGAAATTCAAATTGTTGCTCATGAAAACGTTTAGAGCCTCAACTTTCTTTTCAGAGCTCCTCTTACATTTTTTGGAAAATATTTTATTGACCTGTAACTCTTTGTTTATAGACTGAGACTTCCCTACATCTCTAGTGAAGTTTTGAACTAGGAAAAGTCAGAGCCTACTTGTCTTAACACAGGCAAAAAAACCTTGCTGTTTTGGGAGTTCTCAGGCCTCATCTTCATAGCAGAAACTGATAGGAAAGGGAATGGGGGCATTAGTCTAAGCATTTGACTAAATTTTCCACACTTCCCTTGCTTTCTCTTTTCTCCCTACTCTAAAGCTTCTCTTTAGGCTTTTAGGTTCAGAGAAATCTGGGCATCCCATCTTTTCCCCTCTATAGGAAATAGAGACCAGAAGACCCAGAAAGACTTTTTTACTTTGAGTTTTCAAAGGCTAATGATCTTCTAAAAGGTGACATAGAGTAAATTTAAGGGACATCTTTGTCTTCAAAATATTTAACCCTAAATTTACCAGTTACACATTTCTGTGAATAAACAAGAATAGCGAAAGTGATAAGACATTAGGAAAAGGAATGAGAATTTCAGTGAGTGGCATGTGTTGGGAGAGAACTGTGAAGTGAGTTTTTTCAGGAGCAGCATGTAGGCACTTGAGATCTGAGGGCTGAAGGAAGGTGAGAGAGTAACTGAAAGACAAATGGATAGGAGCACTTTGGAGCTGATCCTGTTGATTGTATCAAAGACCCTTTGATTAAGTCAGGGGACAGTTGATGCAGACACCGGCCAGCAGTGTCCGCGTCATTATGGATGAAATAAAACATTCATACAGACTACTGAGTCTGGTGGAGGAAAAAGGACAGCATGGCTTTTCTCTCAAGGGGAGCAAAAACCATGGCCTCTGCCATGACAGGCCTTTATTTTATTTCTGGTCACATTACATGATGGTCCTCATTTACTGTGCACAGGTTCACTATAGGTGGTTACCTTTTACAGACAACAAGGAGCCAGTACTGCTAATCACATCACAGAAAAAGGATATTGTGAAATGAGAAGGGAAAAGTGCTTGAGCCGGTTACACTCCATACTGGGGAGTTTTAGCATGGATTTTAGGAAGTTACAATAAGTACTTACTCTCCCAATCCAGGGTGAGGGATTTTCAGCAAAAGCAGGACTCAAAGTGGCTTAGATATATTGCAAACCTGATTTCCCATGAGAGAACCTATCTGTGGGCGTGGGTCCTGTGCATCTCCCAGTGAGAGCTGGGCCCATGCCATGCAGAAGGGTCTCCCACAGACAGTGGAGCTATCTTTTATTCAGGTTTAAGTCTCTTTTCTGATCTCTCTCATGTGAGGAGCGAGTGGAAGGGGAGAAAGTGAAAGGAGAAAGAATAAATAAAATGGTGCAAAGAATGTTGCTTAAAGATTAGGAAGTCCTTAAATATTAAGAAACAAGTGGGTGTATGTAAGTTCCTTTTAAAAACCTATCTGTTAATCTACTTTTATGTTCTCTTAGAGTATTTTGGTGGTGTTAATAAATAATAATTTAAAAATCCCAGAGATGTGGCCAGAGAGATGAGGAATAAAAAGAAAGAAGGCTGATAACACACCATCTGGCATCTGCTTCTGAATAACTTAAATCTGAGATGGGTTTTTTTGGTCTCTATTTTTGTTTTTATTTTGAGTCATCTCTATTACTTTAATTTTTTCATTGTTGAATTAAATTTTCAAGTATCTGATAAATATGAATAAGATCCTGAGGAATGCAATTTAGAATGTTATGATAATTTGTTTTGTTGTGGTATTGTTAGTTGTAATCAAATGCTTTTTATAATAGTAAACTTCTATTGCAATATTAAAATTGTTAAAAAGCTATCTCACATGTTTTATCTTGTAGTTTATGTTTCACTTAAGAAGGTCTCCTTTCTTGCAAGTTTTTAACAATAGTCCTGATGAGAGTTCATATTATCGTCACCATTTTATGCGTCAAGATCTGACCCAGTCTCTAATCATGATTCAACCTATTCTGTATGCGTATTCTTTTAGTGGACCACCAGAGGTAAGAGGGACATGAAAAAAAATTGGTTTTGTTATGGTGATGTATACCATTAAAAAGTAAAATTAACCTTTTTCTTGAACAAAGTTACTAAATATAAGAATTTATTTTAAGAATAATTATCTTAAGTTATTCATTTGTTCATTGAAAATATTTGTGAGTGCTTACTGTGTGCTAGGCTTCATGCTAGGCCCTATTAGGAAATTGTTAAAATAATGAAATAATGAGACGGAAGAGACTTTTAAAAAAAAATTATTTATTTAAAGAGAGAGAAAGGAGGGGTAAAGAGAGAAAGAGAAACATTGATGTGAGAAAGAAACATCAGTTGATTGCCTCTTATATGTGCCCTGACCTGGGACTGACCTGCAACCCAGGCGTGTTCCCCAACTAGAAATTGAACTGGTGGCCCCTCGGTTTGTGGAATGACGCTCAGCCAACTGAGCCATACTGGTCAGGTCAAGATGGAAGAGAATTTTAGAATCATTTTGCAGGCCTGAGTCCCTGGGTGTCTTCTAATGCTCACACCAAAGCAGACTGAGGCCTTGGAACCATTGCCTGGCCACTGCCTGTAGCTGCAGGTACTGAAGCAGGTTGCAAAGTAGAAATAAAAAATTACTGTGTCCAATCATTTGGTTGATCGAATCCTTTAGGGCTTATGATTTTTATGTCTTTAACAATGTCTAGAAGTGATCATGATTCTGTAACCTGTATCCTCTTGTTTTAATATAATCTTTTATTTTCCTGTAGTCTTTTTTGACTATATACAGTTGATTGTATATATAGACTTGTACTTAGAAAGGGATAAAGTCATCCATTTAATCTTCTTAACTGTTCCAATTATTTTAACATATTAAATAAACAGTTTTTCATTCTATAGTTAAAATAGTCTGTTTTATTATTTAGAAGTATGTTATGACTATATTTGAAAATAATACTTTAGGGAAAGTCATGAAAAAGGGTATAACTTATTGATTAATGATCCCTCATGAGGCCTTTATTTACTGTTTTGTAAAAAAAGTGGGTAAAATGTTATGTTTTGTTACTATTACTGTTTTAGTATTTTCTCATGGTTTCTACTTTTTTAGGGAAATATATATTTTAATATGTTGATCTAGCTAAATATTTTGTCTTATAGTTCCTTCAATTAGGATGGGAAGTTTTAGAAATAACAATTAAAAAATTTCAGAGTAATATACATAAATTGTAGACATTTGGAAAAAATGGAATAATGTTCAGAAGAAAATTGGAATCCTATCACCTCTAGTGCCTGCCCCTGTCAAGTCCCAGCCTTTCCATTTAGTCCATGAGTCCCATTGGCTTCATTTTCTTAAGGCTTTGCTTTTGGAGGTATCCTCTTTGTTTCCTGCATTGTCTTCGTTTTCTCTCCATCTGGATCCTCCTTATTAACATAGAATAATAAAAGCACTCATGTTAATACAAGCAAACAAGCAAACAGAAACCCTTGACTTGACATTTTTTTTCTAATCGCCACCCTATTTCCCTGGGTCTCAATCACAGCCAGACTCAGAATCTATTTCTCACCTCATAGTCTCTTCTCAGCCTGTACTAGTCAGACTCTGGTCCCTAGTACATACTGAAACAACTCTTAATGCCTTACATCTTGCCAGAACTCTCAGCAGTGTTTTCCTAGTGAAGAGAACTACTTGTAAACCTTTTTGCTCTAGGCTTCTCTGGCACCTGCAGCACCTGCTGGGTTTCCTCCTGCTCGTGGCCTGTTCCTTCTCAGCCCACGTCCTTTTCTGCTGGCGTGTCCCTTTCAGACCTCTTAAGTGCTGTCATGCTCCAGGGTTGTCTGGCTTCCTCTCTGTCTTCCCTCTCTGTACGATGCAGTCTAACTTCAAGGTTTAATTACTGTCTTCATGCATGTGATACCCCAATTTATGTCATTAGTTCCCTTTCATATCATAGTCCCTATTTTTCAAATTTCTTCTATCCCAAGCTTTTCCTCTCTTACTCAGTGGTGCCACCATCAAGGTTAGGAGTCATCCTTGGTTTCTTCTTGACTGTACTCTATTTTTCAATTGTTAACCTCAGTTTAGAGAAAGTAAAGTAAGAAATGTCATGAGAATTCGTAATAGCAAGAGGTTTTAAGTAATATATAAATTTACAACTTAAAAATTTAAATTAATAGATTGTGGAAAGATCTCTTGTGTCTTTAAGTAATTTATGTTTCCTTCTTTCTCCTTTCTCATTTTCTTCACATTAGCCAGTTCTCCTTGATAGCAGCAGCATTCTTGCAGATCGTATTCTTCTCATGGACACGTTCTTCCAGATTTTGATTTATCATGGTGAGGTAAGATTCCATGGCATTTAAAACTGTGCATGTATGTAAAGTCTTTGCCTTTCACTGTATGGCTAGCGTTTTCCACTATGACAAATTTTTATTTACATTTCAGTGAAATATGTATAAAATGTGCTGCTTCCTACCACATGGTTTCAGATTTCATTTGCAAGTGACCCAGCTGTGGTTATTTTATCTGTTTATCCACACATGATTAGTCAAGTAGATTTTACATAAAGAATAGTGTTGTGAAAGTGAGAGCATTGTTGTATGCATAGGTGTATCATACTTTTGGAATTTACCTGAAAACATTAAGAAAGGGTCAACCTTTGTCAGTGGACAAGCTTTCCTTTTCATTATTTCGTGTATTCCATATGAATATAAAATGTATTCCACATGAATTTTTTTTGCATTTAAAGTGAAAGTGAGTTTAGTGGACCAGAGAGACAGAGAATGAGCTATCCCACAGAAGGATGAGCCCATCTTTAGTCTAAAGTATTTTTAAAAGATGTGCATGTTTTGAAAATTCATTTAAAATCTAAGTGAATTAAAATTTATTTATTACTTCACTGAATTGGAATAGTAAATAATTGAAAAGGGCAGAATATTTGAGTAGCCATTAAGGTATTTAGCAGAACTCTATTTATTTTGCATTTATTCATTCAGCCAATATTTAAGTGCGTCCTCTGCATAAAAAAGCACTGTACTCTGGATGCTTTGAAAGATAGAGATTCTTTAGTCACAGACCCAGACTCAAACTTATAGTCTGATATTCAGGTAACTGGTGCTATTTGTTTTTCAATTTTTTGAATTGTAAATGATTTTTTATTTTCACTGTAATAGTAAAGGCATCGCAGAAATACCTTTTTAATTAATATTATTCAGGACTTTCAAAAGATTTATTATTATTTTTAATTGATATTGTTTACTTATGCCCTTTACTTTTTTGTCTTTGTGAATTAACAAAGAAATGGTTTATCCCCATTTTCTGCTACCCGCGAATGTTTTACTGAGTTCTGTTACAACCCTTATTCATGTTTTTAATAACCTCACAAAGAATATTCAGTGCCTGCCTTGTGTCACCGGTTGTTGTAACAGTTTAGCCAGCAACATTATTATTTATTAATGCTCTTTACTTTCTAAGATTAATGCCTATAATACGACAGCTAGGTTTTTGCTTATTTTTTTATTTTATGATAATGTTTATGTCTTTAAATAACTTGTTAATGTGCTTAAAGAAGAAACCAAAAATGCAGATGATTGTTCCTCTATTAAATACAGAGATATTAGAGTGTATTGACTGTTTCAGTTAACTTAGAAACCAACCCAGACTTAAATTTTTGGATAATTTAACTACGTGCTTTTGAGGCCATTTATCTTAATAAAAGAATTGATTCAGATGTTCTACAGGTATATTTATCTTAATGAGAGCATTGCTGTTATTTTTTAAGTTTTTATGTTTATTTTTCTTGCCAGAATGTAACTCTGTTGGTAAAGACTTCTTAACATTAGGTCATTTAGAAGTGTCTGGGAAACCTTCTGTAACAAAAATTTCCCTCATTTATTATAAGCTTAAGTAGATATCTTTTAGTAACATTAAGCATAGGGTTTTAAAATTTTCTGGATTATTATTTTTCTCTATTTTTAAAGGAAAATAGATATCCTAAGAGTGTATCTGTTTACCCAAGAATACTGGGAATTAGTATTCCTAACTTTGAAAATTGAGATGAGTGGAATAATCTATAATTTTCTTACTTTCTGAAGATTACTTCAGTTGAAAAAAACTCATTAAGATTTTGGATAGACAAGAAATTAAAGCTAATAATTTCTTGAATTGTTTTAAAACTAGACCATAGCCCAGTGGCGCAAGTCAGGATACCAGGACATGCCAGAGTATGAAAATTTCCGTCACCTTCTGCAAGCCCCAGTGGACGATGCCCAGGAGATTCTTCACTCCAGATTTCCAATGCCCAGGTACATCGACACTGAACACGGGGGCAGCCAGGTAAGTACTGTCAATTTACGTGTGTGTGTTGCTACTTTTGTGATAAGTTGTTCCTACTTGCCTTCCTTTATTTTTCCCTTTTTAAAAAAAATATATTTTATTGATTATTCTATTACACTTGTCCCAATTTTCCCCCTTCTTCCCCTCCACCCAGCACCCCCACTCCCTTGGGCAAGCCCCGCAACATTGTTCATGTCCATGGGTCATGCATGTAAGTTCTTTGGCTGTTCCATTTTCTATACTGTACTGTACATCCCCCTGGCTGTTCTGTAACCATTTATGTGTACTTCTTAATCCACTTACCTCTTCACCCATTCCTCCACACGCCCCTTCCATCTTGCAACCATCAAAATGCTCTCCGTATCCATGATTCTGTCTCTGTTCTTGTTTGCTTAGTTTGTGATTTTTAGATTCAATTGTTGATCGATATGTATTTATTGCCATTTTACTGTTCATAGTTTTGGTCTTCTTCTTCTTCTTAAATAAGTCCCTTTAAAACTTCATATAATAAGGTGCTGAAATAGCTCAGTTGAGAGACCATTAGACTGAAGATCTAAAATTTCATATCATAATGGTTTGGTGATGATGAACTCCTTTAATTTTTTTCTTGTCTGGGAAGCTCTTTAACTGCCCTTCAGTTCTAAATGATAGCTTTGCTGGGTAGAGCAGTCTTGGCTGTAAGTCCCTGCTTTTCATGACTTTGAATATTTCTTGCCAATCCCGTCTAGCCTGCAAAGTTTCTTTTGAGAAATCAGCTGGCAGTCTTATGGGAACTCCCTTGTAGGTAACCACCTCCTTTTTTTTTTTTGCTGTTTTTTAGATTCTCTCTTTACCTTCAAACTTTGGCATTTAATTATGATGAGTCTTAGAGTGGGCCTCTTGCATCCATCTTATTTGGGACCCTCTGTGCTTCCTGGACTTCCATGTATATTTCCTTCACCAAATTAATGAAGTTTTCTTTCATTATTTTTTCAAATAAATTTCCAATTTCTTGCTCTTTCTTTTCTTCTTCTGGCACCTCTATGATGAAAATGTTGGAACACTGAAAGTTGTCTAACAAGCTGCTTACACTATCCTTGTGTTCTTGGATTCTTTTTTCCTCTTGTTTTTCTGATTGGTTGTTTTTTGCTTCCTCATGTTCCAAATTATTGATTTGCCTCTCAGCCTCATCCACTTTACTGTTGTTTCCCTGTAAATTGTTCTTTATTTCAATTAGTGTATCCTTTGTGTCTGACTGGATCATTTTTATGCTGAAGAGGTCCTCACTAAGTTCTTTGAGCAACCTTATAACCACTGTTTTGAACTCTGCATCTGAAAGATTGCTTATCTCCATTTTGTTTAGTTATTTTTCTGGAGTTTTGTTCTGTTCTTTCATTTGGGCCATGCTTCTTTGTCTCCTCTTTTTGGCAGCCTCCCTGTGTTTGTTTCCATGTATTAGGTAGAGCTGCTATGACTCCCTGTCTTGGTAGTGTAGCCTAATGTTGTAGGGGTCCTGTAGGGTCCAGTGGCACAGCCTCCCCTGTCACCCAAATTGCGTACTTGAGGTCTGACCCCTTAGTGTGGGCTGAGTACACCCTTTTCTTGTTGTTGAGCCTTGATATGGTTGGCAGGTCAAAGGAAGGAATTTATCCAGGCCAGTTAGCCGCAAGGACTGGATGTGACCACTGGCCACCAACCTCCACCTTCTGTGGAGGATCAGCTGTGCAGGGGCAGGGTGGTGGTGCTCTGAAGTGGTCTGTAGTTCTCCACTGGGTGTGCAGGCTCTGGGATTTCCTTGGTGGTGTAGGCCTAGGATAGCCCCCACCTGAGTTTGCCTGGGGCCACCCTGCCTGAGCTATAAAGCAATCTGAGATGACTGCTACTTGTATTGAGCTTGGGGTTTCTAAGGTGAAGCTAAGTTGTGAATCTAGGCTTGTTGCTGCTATGCCAGGCCTGGGGCCCCTAAGCTAGATGGGGGTTGGGGAGTCACTGTGGTCAGCTGTTGCTTGTTTGATAGGATTTAGGAAGTTGTGAGGCATGAGCCAAGACCAGCCATTCATATGGAAAAGCAGCTTGGGTGGGCCCATAAGTTGGGTGAGATGGAGTCTCTGGGGATCTCTGTTGCATTATTAGTCAGGTTGAAGGAGTCTCAGATATGGCACTAGCCTGCGGGCTCTGTGGCTCCATGGCTCCATGGCTCTGTATGGAGTGGATTCAGAAAAAGGGACCATGGCCCACTTTTCTGTCTTGGATAAGGCTGTCCCTCTGCTTTCATTTTGATACCAGGGACCTCACTTTCTACCTGTATGTGTCTGGTGCCTTTCAAGTTGCTACTCAGGTGCTGGACAACAGAGGGAGTGTCTGATTAAGTTAGTGTGTGGGTTCTTTAAGAGGAAGTACTTGGGACTCCAGAAGTTTCTTTCACTGACTCAATCCCTGCTGGTATTTGCAGACAGAAATTATGGGGGCTTATTTTCCTGGCACTGGAACCCTGGGCTGTGGGCCTGGTGTGGGGCTGGTGTGGGGCCTGGTGTGGGCCTGGTGTGGGAACCTCACTCCCAAGACATTCCTCCCAAAATTATTTTTAAGGTTTTATTTATATATTTTTAGAGAGAGGGGAAGGGAGCTAGAAAGAGAGGGAGAGAAGCATCAATGTGTGGTTGACTCTCAAGTAGCCCCCACTGGGGACCTGGCCTGCAACCTAGGCATGTGCCTTGACTGGGAATTGAACTGGTGACCCTTTCGTTTGCAGCATGTGCTCAGTCCACTGAACCACACCAGGCAGGGTGTTCCTCCCAAATTTTTATCCACCACATGTGGATGTGGGGCCAGCCTGTTCCATGTCTCGGTCCTTCTACCAGTCGGGATGGATGTGGTTTCTTTAATTCTGTAGTTGTTGTACATTCATTCAACTCAGTTTCTCACAGTTCTGAGTGATGGTGGTTCTATATTTTAGTTGTAATTTTGATGTGGTTGTGCAAGGAGGTGAACTGTGTTTACTTATGCCGCCATCTTGACTGGAAGCCCCTCTGTTTGTTATTATTAATGTTTTGATTGCATGATTTGGAGAGAAGAGGGTACATTTATTATTTGTTTGTGACATATAAAGTTTAATGGCCTACATATTTCAAAATTTAGTTCATTTTTTAAAGTTATATTTTAATAAAATTAATTTTACCAGAACATATAAAATAAAATTCATTTTAGTTGGCCTAATGTATTTGTTTAGTATTGACTAAGTCTGTTTTTGATGGATAATGTTATTTCTTCTTTGCTTTTAAGGCCCGTTTTCTGCTTTCAAAAGTCAACCCTTCACAGACTCATAATAATATATATGCCTGGGGACAGGTAAGTGTAAATAGCAGATCTTGGAAGTTCTTTGTGTACTTATGGTATGTTATTTTAATGAGAGCTACATTTTTCCCTATGTATTTGATAACGATTTCTGTTGGAAAAGTAGTACAATAAAAGTAGAAAATAGTATTTGGTGACACCATAGAAAATAAAAGAGTGATCATATCAAATAGATGGAACCCTCTCATATTAAATTTGGAACCCTCTCCAAATTTAGCACCACACCCTTGAGAAAAAGCAATTAAGTGTATAATTTAATATAACAGTGATGATTTAAACTTAATGCTAGGCAATGAACCACATAAGGCTACAGACAGTAAGCCAGGAGAGGTCAGGGATTATAGTTGAGCAGGAGATGCTGGAAGCCTGGAGATCATTATTAATATACCTTGATTTGGTAGAAGTTTTACCACTTGATACATATATCAACGTTTATCAGGTAGCCTATATGCAGGACTCTTATAGTTGTACTTTAGGGTACAGAGCAATCATTGCTGCCTGTGAAGAGCTTGTAATCTATTATTAGAGATAAGATACATACCTAAGGAATTAAACTACAATGCAGAATGGGAAATGTGCTTTTAGGAAGATGTATTGCAGAAGTTAGAGGAAGACAGGAGGAGGTCACATGTTGGCAGCAGGAGAAAGGTGTGTGATTAGAAAAAGGGACATTCCTTTAGGATGGTTATTATTTTCAGTAGGTGGAAGTTACATGAGGAAGGGAATTCTAGGTAGAGGATAGCATGGGCTAAGGTACAGAGTACACGTAGGGATGAGTAGTAGAGCATAAAACTGGAAAAGTATCATATAGCCAAATTGTTGAGGATCTTGAATGGCAGGTTTAGGACCGAGGAGTTGAGTCTTTTGTTAAGAATGGAATGTTTTTGGAGGTTTTTGGACAGAGGAGTGAATTTGAGTTTTAGATAATTTAGTTGGATGGTGAGATTGATTAGAAACAGTCTGTAGATTGAAACTATATCTATTGAAGTAATGCAAGTGAGTGGAAATGAAGGCAAGATGATGAAAAATAATAGGTTTGGGAGGTAGTTCCAAAGCAGAAGTAATGGGACTTGTTTAGTAGTCGCATGAAAGTGAGAGTTGTTCCAAGGCAAGACAGCTAAACACAAAATCTGAATTCTGATTGGGTCCTGGATTAGAGGGAGAGGTAGCAATGAAGAACATAGTTGGAATGATTTGTGAAATTTGAGTATGGATTACATGTCATCCACTAGTACAATATTATAAAATTTCTTGAGTATGATGATGGTGTCATTGTTACGTACAAGTACATCCTAAAGGGTTTTGGGAGTAAAATCATGGTGTCTCCAACTTGCAGAAAAGGTTCAAGAAGAAGAAGAAAAGGAAAAACCTACTTTAAACTCTGAAGTCTATTGCTGCCTGAAAGTAAAGGCATTAAAGGCATAAATAAAAGCCTAAGGTCTTTCTTGACCTGTGATTTTTGTAAGATATGTCAATATTTTCATAGATAATAATCATTGTAATAACTAATAAGTTGAATATTATATTTTGGTTACTATGCACAGCTTTTTATACACTCCTTTTTAATTATTAAAATACTCCTATGAGGTTGGTAGTATTAACCCTATTTTTCAGAAAAGGAAATTTAGGCTTTTATAGGTTAAGTAAGTAACTTACCCTAGATCACATAGCTAAATTGTGTCGGTGTCCTCCTGGTTCAAACCTAGGCCATTCTGACTATACAGTCTGAATTTTTGACCATTAACCTAAACTGATGACTGCAATTTAGGGATTAACTTGGTAGCCAAGCATTTTACTAAACATTACAGAATCTAATACCTTAGTTTTCTTTTTGTCAAGAGTCAAGTGCCCAGTGGTAAGTACTATCTGTGAATGGCCTGGAGAGGGCAGCACTGCACCACTGCTTGGTGACTGGATGCTGGAGGCCTCTGCTGCTGTAGTGTTTCATACACTAAATCATATAAAGCTTGCACCTCTCTGCCTAGTTTTCGCTGTATTTTAAAGAAAAAAGGGGTGCATCTGAAAGATTGAGATCAACCAACAGCAGTTTTTAAAAAAAAAAATTATTTACTTATTTTTAGAGAGGGGGAGGGATGGAGAAAGAGAAGGGAGAGAAAAATCCATATGGGAAAGAAATGTGGGTCAGTTGTCTCTTGTACGCCCCCTACTGGGGACCTGGTCCGCAAACCCAGGCATGTGCCCTGACCGGGAATCAAACCGGCGGTCTTTCTGCTTTCAGGCTGTTGCCCATCCTACAGAACCACACCAGTCAGGGCCCAACTGCAAATTTTTGATAAGATTGAGTTGAGCATTAGTACTTATAATTTCAAATAAGATCTAGAATATAAATCAGAAAGTCCATACATATATATACTTTTTGTCTTGAGTAGGAAAAATAGATCTGGATTTGGGTGAATTGAGGTGGAAAATATATATAAAACGAAAAAAAAAGTCAGGTATAATTATAGGAAGGAAAAACCAAGAGTTGCCAGGTTATTATTAGTCACATCATTGCGACCTTTGCTTCTGTGTTAACTATGAAAGTAGACTAAGGAAAAGTATATTTCAGTGTTATAAAATAATACAGTTATAATAATAATGGCTGAAACATGATGTATGGCTACTCTGTGCCAGGTAATGTTCTGTTTTCTTTATACAGTTTAATTCATCTAATCTTTATAACGTCATGTGAAATAAGTCCTTATTTTACAGATGAGAAGACTAAAGCAGAAAGGTTAAGTAACTTCCTCAAAGTCACACAGGCAGTAAGTGGCAGAGTGAAGATTTGAGTCCAGGCAGTGTGGCTTGCTACTCTGAGCTCAATCCTTTGCTGTTGCAAGGATTTTCATTAGCAAGGTTTTCAAGGTCTTAAGAATTAACATATAAAAACATGTAATAACATTGAATTTCCGTTATTCAGGACAGGTAGGGCATGTCTGTTGTTATATCAGACCAGACCCGTGGGAGCTAAAAACTCTCGTCTCACATCTGCCACTAACTTTCTGATCTCGTCTGAAAATTACTTAATTTCCATTTTAGACTTTACATATTTACTGATAAATAATAAGTATCAAGTGAAAAATCTAAAAATTCAGATATAAAGTCTTTTTCTTGCTGTAATAAAATTTCATTATTAATGGGTTGGATTACCAGGGTCATTCTATCAATGTCATTTTCATTAACATAGAAGTTAGGAATTTTCCCTAAATCTTGTTAATTGCTTAGAACCTGCAGAAATAAATTAAAATTAATTGAAAACTTGTAAGCATAGTTTAAAAAGTGATATGTTTGTTTCCTTCCAGCTGGCATTTCTGTTGAAATATGTACATTTGGAGTTTTATTTTAGTAAATAGGCAGCAATAAGGAGATTTATTGTTTAGAAATGATAGAAGCACCAGTTTATTCAAGAAAATTAACACTACTTTAAAGATTAAGTTGGATAATGGAGCTCTTCTAACATCAGTAGGTAAATTACAATACAGTAGGATGCTGACCATTTGGAGTTAGTTGAGAGCCCAGGAGTTAGAGGACGTGGTCCATAATTAGACTGCCTGCACTTCAGATGGCAGCTGCAAGTAGGATCCCGGGCTACCCGCACCTGCAGACAACTGGCTACAGATCCATGTGTGTGTTTTGTGGGGTTCCCATGACTGCCCCTCAGGTCCAGGAATTAGAGCAACTCATAGAACCCAGGAGAGCACCTTATTTATGATTACATTTTTATTATACAGGTTACAAATTAGGACCAGTCAAATGAAGAGACAGAGCAAGGTCTGGAAGGGTCCCAGATACAGAGCTCTGTGCCCTCTTTCCATGAAATTGGGGTATAATATTCTCCCAGCACATTGGTGTTTGTCAAACAGGAACCTCTGCTGAGATTTGGTATCTAGAGGTTTTTTTGGGTGACTCCTTTCCATAGGCATAACTGACTGAGTCATTGGTGCCTGTCTGAACTGTCTCCAGCTCTCCCCTCCTCCTTCCTGGACGTCCCCCTGTCTTAAAGCCCAGCACTCCCGTCATGCAGTTGATCTTTCTGGGACTGGCCTCGGTCCTGAGTCATCTGTCTCATAGCGTAAACTCAGGTGTGATCTGAGGGGCTCATGGATAACAAAGACACAACTGTTAAGAAATTCCAGGGATGTAAACTCCCTCTCAGGAACCCAGGGACAAAGGCCAGCCACATTCTTTATTATACAGCAGGGAAATAGGCATTATTTTACTTAAAATTATTTCCTTGTTTGTTTTAAACATTTGTTTATACGTTGCTTATAGGTTTAAAGGTATCACACAGTTTTAATCATAGCAAATATCTTTTTTTCCTAGGAGTCTGGAGCACCTATTCTCACAGATGATGTTAGTTTACAAGTATTTATGGATCATTTGAAGAAACTTGCTGTGTCAAGTGCTGCTTGAAGGGCTACACATGTTAAAGACATTTAAGAAGATGAAATAATATTTTGGTTTTATTTTTTTCTCTTTTTCACTTAATCTGTGGAAATCAACAGAGATATCTCTCTAGACTCTTTGTATTAGTATGGTTTGAGATATCATATGGAAAAATGTTCACGTTCATAGATTGAGCTGGAAGACAAGAGCAATATGAACAAACTACTCCACTTGCCACAGTATTATAACTGGTTTTGGAAATTTGAGGTCTTTGTAACTTAATTATGTTAAAGAGTAAAATAGAGTTTGTCTTATATGAAAGAGACGTACTCATTTGTATATTGCAGATAAATCCAAGTGGCACTGAATGTCCATACTGACTTTTGAAAACTTGTTTTTCAATTTTAGCTAGAAAGTAAACAAAAATCATCAACAGTAATGGTAAAGTTGAACATTTTTGCCTATTCATTGAATATTTTTCTGTGATTTTCATCACTTATGTATACACTTTTTCTGTACTTTATTAAGGCAGATTTATTTTTATGATGATTTGTTTAGAAATTATTTGACTTTCTATATGGTAATTTTCATGAAGATAATTTAATGTTTTTGGTCATTTGGAAAAATAGTTTAGAGATGAAAAGTTTTGGGGGGCAATAATCCCCAAACTGACAGTAAATGTGAAATTCCCACATATACTCAACTTATGTGATTAAAATGAGAATTTTTTTAAAAAAGGAGATAGAAAATAAACCATTTTAGAAAGCCTTTGCAGCAAAAATGGCTTGTCATTACTGGCCCAGATTTGGTTTTCACTGCCTGGCTTTGTTTTTCTCCTTGTTTTTCTGAGGTAAATTTCACCCCAAATCCTTCAGTATTTTAACACTATTTTGGGAGTTTACACATTAGTTTTTGTTTCTGCTTTTATTTTGTGAAATTTATTAAGTTGTGGTTCTTACTGAAACAGTATTATATAATAATTTGTTGCATTATCTCATGTGATGCTCAGTTCTGTTTTGATTTATTCATTAGTATCATTCACATTTACCTTTAAAGTTTACTTGTAGCAGATGTTTACATTGCTAAAGCCGGCTATGTTTAACAGTGAAATTTATATCAAATACTGCAAATACAAGGTGGTGCTATGGTATGTGCTGAGAAGGACAGTTTTGATGATTGTACTTGCATGGACACAATTATATGATGGTAAAAAAGAAACTTTAAAAAATTGTTTATGTTATACTTGGTTAGATTAAATACATTTCTCTGTTCCTTTTTATTTGGATTGAACTGTGTGTTAAGCATAAATACCAATAAAATATACTTTTACTCTGTTATTCAGCTTATTTTGAAATCTAGTAAAGCCTGAGTAGCCTCGTGTAAAAATAGAGCATTTAAAATCTGCTATTCGTGGATTAAAAAGTCATTCATTTTTTAGAATAACAGCTGTATTGAGATGTAATTCACACATATACAATTCACCCATTTAAAGTGCACAGTTAGGCAGGTTTTAGAATATTTAGAGTTGTGTCACCATCACTGCAGTCAATTTTAGAACATTTTCATCATCCCCAAAATAGTTGCTCATTTTTGCTCTAAGGCAGGGGTGTGAAACTCGTTTTCACCCGGGGCCGAATGTAACTTTAGGACTGTATAAATGTAACTACTCCTTAACAGTTAAGTGGGAGCTCGGCTCTGCCGCTGGGTGGAAACAAGGTGCTGGGCAGGATAAAACAAGGTGGGGGCCAGATTCGAACCGCAGGCCTTGTGTTTGCCACCTGTGCTCTAAGGAATTGTGTTTTGAAGTTAACATGTTTTGAGTTGAAGAAAGACCCTGTGATGATCATTGATGTTTAATTTGCCTGGCCTCTTAACTTATGTCCATTAAGAATACATTATTTCCTCTCTTGAGTGATGTTGGTACCCTAAATTGCCCACTTCTCAATTAAAGATGAAGGTGCTAAAGTACTTCTGTATTTAAGGGATAAGGATGAACAAATATATCATCAGACTACTTTAGCCTACCATTTATTTGAAAGAGATCACCCTCGATTATATTTGTGTATATGTTAGCTATTACTAAATTGCTAGCAATTTAAATAGACTGCTGAAAGGAGAAATGTTTAATCCTTAACTATTTAAATGAACAGAGTAGATAAGGGAAATTTGCTAAATTACAAGCAGCAATAAGAAGCTAGACTATGTCCAGAACTATTTTGGAATTCATTCTTGACCCTACCACCCTTAGTGGCCTTCTCTTTAAAAATGACCTTACACCTACATCATTTCTGTACGCATATTTTGGTGTAACGGGATAAATTTAATGTTTCATAGGCTGATTCCAAAAGTCAGTTGACATATTCTCTACCCAGTTCCCCACTTGATAAACTTCCCTCTCATTCCGTATCTCAGGGACTGCACATAATGGATGTGCTTACTGTCCAGTCTAGACCAGAAATAAGGGAATTATTTTCAACTAACACTGTTCAACATCAACCAACTCTACCTTGCTAATGTCTCCCTATTCGCTTGTTCTCCATCTTACTGCTATTCTACCTTCATCATATCTAACTCGGTTTAGTGAAACAGCCTCCTAACCAGTCTACTTTCTCCTTTTTTCCATCCTGCTCTTCAGTGCGCTGAAGTACAAATCTGATCATTCTATTCTTACTGTTCTCAATAAATTCTGAACACTTTGGCCTGTACATTAAATTTAATCCCACTATTTTGCAACAGGTTTGCTGCCAGAACACAGGTGTGAAAACACTGCTAAATCTAAGCCCAAATAAATGGGAAAGAAAAAGACTTGAATCAACATGATTGTCACTGGACATGTCGAGTTGGGCGAGTCTACTCTCACTGGCCCCCTGATCTACACATGTCATGGGATTGACAAAAACCATTGAAAGTTTAAGCAGGAGGCTGCTGAGATGGGGAAGGGCTCCTTCAGGTATGCCTGGGTCTTGGATAAACTGAAAGCTGACTGTGAGTGTGTTATCACCATTGATTTCTCCCTGTGGATATTCAAGACCAGCAAGTATTCCGTGGTGATCATTAATTCTCCCAGGCACAGAATTTGTTAAAACATGATTACAGACACATGTCAGGCTGACTGTGCTGCCCTCATTGTTGCCACTGGTGGTGAATTTGAAGCAGGGATCTCCGAGAATGGGCAGACTCGTGAGCATGTCCGTCAAGCTTACACACTGGGTGTGAAACAACTAGCTGTTAACCAAATGGACTCCACCGGGCTGCCTTGTAGCCAGAAGAGATACGAACAATTCATTGAGGAAGTTGACACATAAAAAAAATTGGCTACAAGTAGCATCTGTGCCAATTTCTGGTTGGAATGGGGACAACGTGCTGGAGTAAACTACCAGCATGCCTTGGTATAAGGAATGGGAAGTCACTTGTAAAGATGGCAATGCCAGTGGAACCTGATACTTGAAGCTCCGGATTGGTTGGTCTTTGTCCAGCTGACAAATCCTTGCATCTGCCTGTCCAGGATGTCTACAAAATTGGCATTTGTACTGTCTGTGTGGGCCGAGTGGAAACTGCTGTTTTCAAAGCCGGCATGATGGTTACCTTTGCTCCCATCATGTTACAACCGAAGTAGTCTGTTGAAACACACCATGAAGCCTTGAGAAGCTCTTCTGGGACAATGTGGGCTTCAATATCAAGAAAATGTCTGTCAAAGGCACTTATTGTGGCAATGTGGCTGGCGATGCAAAAATGGTCCACCGGTGGAAGCTGCTGCCTTCACAGCTCAGGCTATTACCCGGAACCTTCCAGGCCAAATCATTACTGGACACACACCTGTGCTAGATTGTCACACAGCTCACAGTGGTCACAGATTTTCTGAGATGAAGGAGATCATCATTCTTGGAAAAAGCCGAAAGATGGCCCAGAGTTTCTGAAATCTGGTGGTGTTTCATCATCAATATGGTTCCTGGCAAGCCCAGGTGTGTTAAGAGCTTCTATGACTGTCCTCCTCTGGGCCATTTTGCTGTTCACGACATGACACTATTGCTGTGGGTGTCATCAGACAGTGGATGCGAAGGCAGCTGGAGCTGGCAGAGGCACCACATCTACTCAAAGCTCAGCAGCTAAATGAATGTTATCCCAGTTCTGCCACCCCAGGTTTAAACCAGTGGTGGAAGAATGGTCTCAGAATGTTAGGTCTCTGTGGTCCAGTTAAGTTTGATAGTAAGACTGGTTAATGATGACAGTGCATTTAATCATTCCTTCAGAAGGAAAGGAGAATGTTTTGTGGGCCTTTTTTTGTTGGCGTGCATGGCAGTTTTGAATTTAATTATCTTTGGGGTGTAAAAACTTAACAGACAAGGCCTACAGATTTATTTCTTTTTGGACACACCCACAGTGTGGCCCTGGTAGCCTGTTCTCTCGGTGTGCTGGCCTCAGAAGTCCCCAGAAGTGTCACAACCCTCTGTGGGCCTGAATTTTCTTCAGTCCCTGTCAGTCTTTACAGAGGTGGTTGTCAAGACCATTGTCCAGGACTGGCGGTATTTTCCATCCTTCATGTCCTGTCCAAGAACCAGTCTGGGACCCTACACTGGTGTGAATTCTGCACAATTGTGGTCACACGTTCCATCTCATCCTCAGTGAGCTCTCCCACCCTCTTGGCGAGGTCGACGTCTGCTTTCCTCAGCACCACACAAGCATATCTTACTTAGCCTCACACCCTTGATTTCAGTGACAGCAAAGGCTGTTTTGTGCCGCTCATCCATATTGGTGCTGAGTACTTGCACAATACGCTGCAGACACGGAGGTGTCCCCAGGGGCAGCACGTAGGCCTCCTGTGGAAGAGAACTAAGTTTTTAAAATCAGTACTTTTTAATGGAAACAACTTGACCAAAAATCTGTTTCAGAATTTCCAAACTCTGTAAAACTTAATTTAATGAGAAAAAAATTGAATCCCAGCTCTCCCCTAGAAAAATAGTGCAAAAGACACAGTTGAAAAGGTAGCATTGGAGATGGGTCTGTATTTCCACCTACACATTAATCTTAGGTTTGGCCTTTGAGACAAAAGCAAATGCCTTCTTTATTGGCTGTTACAAATTAAATGCTGTGGCTTTATTGCACTTGGTTTTATTTAAAATGAACATGATTTTTTTCCCAAACAACACTGATAGATTAGGATTATTCGCTTTCTGATGCCCATCTTTACATTTTTATTTTCATTTTCCATGTCTCCAATATACATACACACATACTTTTTGTATTCTTATGTGCTTGATTTGTATTCATCTTGAGCATTTTATCAAGTACTTCTATAGATGTTTGTTTCTCTTGTTTGCTTTTTAATAGTTTACCTAATGAAATTAAAGCATTCTTTCTTATGTTTATTCTTCCTTTATTTAATCTGGTCTTGGCTTAATGTATTATTACCTGGTGAATGTAATAATAGGTATGCAATATACCAGGTATGGAATAATGAAGTTACATTAGTAAGTTGGATTTTTTTCTTTCCCATCTATGATTATATGTACATAAAGCCCAATTATTTGGGTTGAGGATGAGATACTGAGAAACGGGATTTTCCCCCCTAAGAAAACAAAAAATAACTAAATGGTAATATTTCTAAGGCACTTGGAAGATGGATAGAAATATTAATTTTGGGTTGTTTTTGATCAACATAAAGCTGTGTATTTTTAAAAGTTAGGGATAAAAGACCAAACCAGGATATATAACTTTTGAACCAGACTATGTAACTTTCAACCAGTAGAGAAAAAGAAGCAATAAAAGTAATTTGATTAGTTAAAGGGAAGACAAGAAAGGTTAAAAAGGCAGTAAAAGGAAACCATGGTAAATGGTAAGAAACACAAAAAGGAAAAAATAATGGATAAAAATTTTTAGTGTATTTTATGAAATGGAATAATATTGACCTTTCACTGTAGTAAACAACATTACATGTACTACTTTTGAACCTTTTGTAAATTTGTCTTAAGACAATAAAAATTAATCTTTTCACATATTCATATTCTCCACAGAACAGCCAGATTTCAAGCTTTGTTCATAGTTAAGAACATTTTTTATTAATTTCAAAAATTTTCTCTTTCTCTTTAGCAAATTTTTAAGAATAGCTTAAAGAATTTCAGTTATAGTTGATGTACAATATTATATTAGTTTCAGATGGACAACACAGTGATTAGACATGTGTAACTTAAAGCTTGATCTTTCCCAGTAAGTCTGGTACCCATGTAACACCATACAGAGTTACTATATTATTGACTATATTGCCTATGCTGTACTTTACATTCCTGTGACTGTTTTCATAACTGACAATTTGAACATCTTAATCCCTTCCCTTTTTTACTCATCCCGCCACCCCCTTCCCATCTGGCAACCATCAATTTGTTCCCTTTATCTAGGAGTTTATTTTTTATTTTATTTATTTATTTTTTAAGGACTCCATAGAGCTCTCTAGCTTTCTTTTCTTTTCTTTTCTTTTTTTTTTTTTTTAAAAAAGATTTTACTTATTTTTAGAGAGGGAAAGGGAGGGAGAAAGAGAGGGAGAGAAACATCAATGTGTGGATGCCCCTAGCATGCCCCCTGCTGGGGACCTGGCCCGCATCCCAAGGATGTGCCCTGACTGGGAATCGAACCGGCAACCTTGTGGTTCATAGGCTGGTGCTCAATCCACTGAGCCACATCATCCAGGGCTATTTCTGTTCTGTCTGTTCATTTATTTTGTTTTTACATTTCATGTATAAGAAACATCATATGGTATTTGTCTTTCTCTGACTTATTTCACTTAGTATAATAATGTCTAGTCCATCCATGCCATTGCAAATGGCAAGATTTTACTCTTTTATGGTTGAGTAACATTCCATTTTGTATATCTACTTATCCATGGACACTTAGGTTGCTTCCATATCTTGGTACTGTAAATAATACTGCAATGAACATGAGGGATACATATATCATTTCAAATTAGTGTTTTGTGTTTCTTTGAATAAATAACCAGAGTGGAATTGCTAGGTCCTTCTTCATCTCTTGTTATAACCAAGGTCTATTTTGTCTGCTGTGAGTATTGATATGCATGCTTTTTTTCATTTCCACTTGCACAAAATATTTTTTTCTATCCTTTTACTTTCAGTCTGTGTGTGTCTTTCTCTATGAATTGAGTCTCTTGGAGATAGCATATATGTATATGTCTTTTTTCTTATTAATTCAGCCACCCTATGTCTTTTGATTGGAGAATTTAATCCATTTACATTTAAAGTAATTTTGATCAGTATGTAGTTATTGCTAATTTATTGTTCATATTTTTAATCTTTTCTCTCCCTCTTCTTTTTTAAAGAAGTCCCTGTAGCCTATCTTGTAATACTAGTTTGGTAGTGATTAACCCCTTTAGCTTTTTCTTGCTTGGGATCAAAAGTTGTTTTTTGTTTTTTCTTTTTCCATTCATATGAAGGAACAGACTCACAAATAGGAAAACTCATAGAGATTCATAAAAATTCCACTTCACAACACATTCCTAAGTTTTTAGAATTGCTTCTTCAGGGTTGATACTAGCAGCTTGCAGAAGCTTATTGGTGAAAAAATTCCACTAAATATATAAACTAGAAAATTTAAGTTAAATTTCTGTTACACATGGTAAAACTTTCCAAAGTTTTTGATTTCACAAATGAGATCAAATAGCTGAATATTGGTGAACACCAACATTGTTTGATCCAGTGATTCAGAACAAATGTCCCGTGATGGTAAAAACAGGCTAGGTGTTTGAACATTGCTCTTTTAATTCCTTTTGGTCATGCAAGACCAACATCTTTTGTTGATTTTCTGCTGTTCTTTGAAATTTAATTCTTTCTTAAATGTAAATATTTTGTTACTTTTTTTTGTTGCATAGTTAAAGCCTTCTCTACAATTTCTGTGTGCCAATCTTCTAACAAAACAAAAGAAATTTCAAGCTTAGTGTTACATTGCACATTGTTCAAGCCTGATTTAGACCGCAACTGTTCAAAACTTTTTATCCAGGCCAATTAAGAAGCATCTTAATAACCAACCCATCCAAAATTTTCCTCTAATGAATTTCAGAAAAGACTTGATGTTACAATCATACATATACCATTTAGGAATATAGAAGTAGTTAAAAGTTGCAATTGTGGATTTTGGGAGTTAAAGGGTCCATTGAGGTCAGTAAGCCCCATCTCCTTACCCAGTTCAAGAATTCCCTCATAATAGCCTTGCTGGTTGGGCATCTGACCTCTGCCGAACACTTTCAGTGACAAGTAAAACCAGACAGCTGTAAATTGCTGAATGCTGTGACAGACACTTTTAAAGATAGTGAATTGGAAAGGTTTAATATGTGACATACGAAACTAAGCCTCGGGTAGAGTTTGATGGAGAACATTTGAATCTGTTTTACACAACACATTCTGAGGGACTATAATCATTGATCTACAAAGCCATCTGGCACTGTGAATAGAAGAGAGTGGGGAAGTCCATAATGCAGGAGGTGTTTGACAGTTTAGAAATATACTTCCTAGCAGGACGCTGTGCACCTAGTTTCCAACAGAGAGCTATACATTCCCCAGCTGCAATGATTGGAGTATTTCAGCAGAGAAAGTGCATTGCAGAGCCTGGTGGTATGAATCTGTTTACTATAGGACATGTGGTCTGCTGTGGTGGGGAGATGCTGTTTTCTGATGTGTTAAGATTTTGTTCAGCTGTCTTAACAGGACTAAGCAGCCAGAGAATGAGCCTATGTATATATTTCACCTGTTCTGAGGACTGCACTGTTTGTTTTGGCCAAATAGAAAAGTCCACAAAATCAGCATTTTTTGTGGGGGTTAGAAAATTTAAAAATAACAGTTCTGGAGTTTACTTTTGAATTACAGTAAAAATGTCATTTTGAAGTGATAAGTATATTGATAAAAGAAACTCCAATAAGGAAGGGTCACATTTTACTTTATACAAGGGTGAGCAAAAGTAGGTTTGCAGTTGTAATACATATAAATAATACAAAAAATAATAAAAATATAACAAGAATAAATTCGGTTTTGCATACTCACAACTGTAAACCTTATTTTTCCCACCACTGTATAGTGGTTTTAAGCAGATCTTGTCTTCAAGGCAATTTAAAAATAACCCAGTCTTCAGGGATTAGGTAAAGCACATATATGTATAACCCATGGACACAGACAACAGTGCAGTGATGGCCAGAGGGAAGGGGGAGCAGGGCCTGGGAGGAAGAGGTAAATGTGGGGAAATTGGGACATCTGCAATGTTGCCAACAATAAAAGGAAAGAAAATTAACCTAATCCTCAAAAAAAAAAAAAAAAACCTAATCTGCAGGTTTAAAAATTAACTTCCATAAAATCCTTTGAGAAGCTGATATGTTTTCATGTTTGAAAACTTTTTTTTAACTGTTGTTCAGTTACAGTTGTCTCCATTTTTCCACCACCACTTTCCCCTACCCCAACTGCCCCCACCTCACCGCCAATCCTATTCCCCTTTGGCTTTGTCCATGGGCCCTTTATACATGTTCCTTGATGACCCTTCACTTTATTTCCCCTGTTATCCCCCTCTGTCCCCTCTGGTTACTGTGAATTTATTCTTTATTTTGATGTCTCTGGTTCTATTTTGCTCATTTGTTTGTTTTGTTGATTAGGTCCCACTTATAGGTGAGATCATATGGTATTTGTCTTTCACCGCCTGGTTTATTTCATTCAGCTTAATGCTCTCAGTTCCATCCATGCTGTCACAAAGGGTAGGGGCTCCTTCTTTCTTTCTGCTGCATAGAATTCCATTGTGTAAAGGTACCATAGTTTCTTGATCCACTCACTTACCAATGGGTACCTATGTTGCTTCCAGCACTTGGCTATTGTAAATTGTTCTGCTATGAACATTGGGGTGCATAGGTTCGTTTGAGTTGATGTTTCAGGATTCTTAGGGTATAAACCCAGCAGTGAAATTGCTGGGTCAAAAGGCAGTTCCATTTTTAGTTTTTTGAGGAAGTTCCATACTGTTTTCCACAGTGGCTGCACCAGCCTGCATTCCCACCAACAGTGCACTAGGGTTCCCTTTTCTCCACAACCTCTCTAGCACTTGTTTGTTGCTTTGTTTATGATGACCATTCTGACTGGTGTGAAGTGGCATCTCATTGTGGTTTTTATCTGCATCTCTCTGATGGCTAGTGATGCTGAGCATCCTTTCATATGTCTCTGGGCCTCTCTATGTTCTCCTTGGAGAAGTGTATGTCCAGGTTCCCATTTTTAATTGGATTGTTTGTCTTCCTGGAGTGGAGTTGTGTGAGTTCTTTATATATTTTAGAGATCAAACCCTTCACTGAAGTATGATTGGCAAATATATTTTCCCTTACAGTTGGTTCCCTATTCATTTTGCTGATGTTTTCTTTAGCTGTGCAAAAGCTTTTTAGTTTTGATGAGATCCCATTTGTTTATTCTTTCCTTTATGTCCCTTGCTCTAGGGGACATATCGGTAAGAATATTGCTGCGTTGAATATCTGAGATTTTCCTTCCTATGTTCTCCTCTAGGACTTTTATGGTGTTATGACTTATATTTAGATCTTTTATCCATCTTGAGTTTATTTTTGTATATGGTGTAAGTTGGTGATCTAGTTTCATTTTTGTACATGTAGCTGTCCAGATCTCCCAACACCATTTGTTGAAGAGGCTATTTTTACTCCATTTTATGTTTCTGCCCCCTTTGTCAAATATTAATTGACTATAGAGACTTGGGTTTATTTCTGGGTTCTTTATTTTGTTCCATTGGTCTATGTGTCTGTTCTTATGCCAGTACCAGACTGTTTTTGATTACTGTGGCTTTGGAATATAGTTTGGTGTCAGGTATTGTGATCCTTCCTATTTTGTTTTTCTTTTTCAAAATTACTGCAGCTATTCAGGGTCATTTATGGTTCCATATACATTTTTGAAATGTTTGTTTTATATCTATGAAATATGTCATTGGTATTTTAATAAGGATTACATTGAATCTATAAATTGCTTTGGACATTTTGATGATGTTAATTCTTCAGATCCATGAACAAGGTATAGGCTTCCATTTATTTGTATCTTCCTCAATTTCTTTCTTCAGTGTTGTGTAGTTTTCTAAGTACAGGTCTTTTACCTCCTTGGTTAGGTTTATTCCTAGGTACTTTATTTTTCTTGTTGCTATAGCAAATGGGATTTTTTCCTGATTTCTGAATTTATGATATTTCTTTGTTAGTGTACAAGTATGCCTTTGATTTCTGAATATTGATTTTGTATTCTGTTGTTTTGCCAAATTCACTTATTAGGTCAAGTGAATGGAGTCTCTAGGGTTTTCTATGTACCCTATCATGTCATCTGCAAACAATGACTGTTTTACTTCCTTCTTTCTAATTTGGATACCTTTAATTTCTTTTTCTTGTCTGATCATTGTTGCTAGGATTTCCAATATTATGTTGAATAGAAGTGGTGAAAGCTGACATCCTTGTCTTATTCCTGATCATAAAGGAAAAGCTTTTAGTTTTTGCCCATTGAATATGATGTTGACTGTAGGTTTTTCATATATGGCCTTTATTATGTTGAGGTATGCTTCTTCTACTCCCACCTGAGTGTTTTTATCATAAATGCATCCTGTACCTTATCAAATGCTTTTCCTGCATCTATTGATATGATCATTGTAAAGAAGTAAAATTCAAAGAGATAGAGAATCATGGAGAAGTGCCTCTTAAACTTGATCAGGCATAGGAATCACCTGGAGATAATGATAAAATGCAGATTTTGAAGTAGGTTTGAGACTGAGTCTGAGATTTTGCATTTCTAACAAGCTCCTGGTGATATTGGTGCTCATTTCTGGACCACAATTTACATAGGAAATTTAGCAGAAAGCACCATTTTCACCATGTTTTGAGACTTCCATAGGAATTTAGCAGGCAGTTGGAAATGTGCAGTTTGGAATAGGGAGAGTCAGGTTTGAGAACAATAAGCATAGAATTCACAGCAAAAGTTATGAGATCAGGTGAGGCTGCTCTCATTTAATTATTTACTAAGTGCAAACAAGGTAGGTAGGAAGCTCTGAGTCAGACATCATCTTCCTCTGTTGAGCCCAGATTATGGCATCATATACGGTCTCTTGCATTGCTTAGTTCTAAAATTCTATTTTTAATGAGCATGTTAAGCCAACTAACTTATCAAATATATCTTGATAAGCAAAGAAAAATATATGTCTTTCAGCGAGGAAATATTTCTATTAAAGAGCTCTCCAGTTACTGAAATATTAATGGTAGTACAATATCATGTCATTGAAGAGTATACTTTCACTGAACCCTGGGTTTTGATAGTAGCTGGAATCTGTGTTTTAATAGAGGTGTTGAGAAAATAAGGTCTCGATTAATAAACTGTGAAATGGATTAATTAACAATTGTCTTTAATTATTTGAGGGAAAATGTATACTTCATTTTTTTGGACCATGAAACAGATTGTCAAGGCATGTTATGTTCTTAACTATGTATGTTTGTTTATTAATTGTGTAAACATTATGGATTAGATAGGTATGGACTTCCCATGGGTTAGGAAAATAAACTTGACTGTTTGAGTAGACCTTAGACCAACAGGCTGCTGTTTTGTTTGTGTGAGGTATCTTTTCATCTCTTTATATATTTACAGTGGGCCTTTTCAATATGTTTACTTACTGAGTACCATACACACTTAAAACAATGTATTGACTTTTAGGAAGAGAGAGAGAGAGTAAGAGACAGAAGAAGGAGAGAGAGACAGAGAGATAGAGACAAAGAGAGAGAGGGCATGGATTTATTGTTCTACTTATTTATGTATTCATTGGCTGATTTTTGTATGTGCCCTGACCAGGGACTGAACTCTCAACCTTGGCCTATTGCAATGCACTCACCAACTGAGCTACCTTGCCAGGGCTACCATACACACTTTTGATGTGGCTTGTTGTAAATGACTCTAATGATTAGTTTTCATTTGGAGTCTAGAGTTCAGCACGGTTTCAGGGAGCTAATGCTTTTTTATTGCACGTTTCTGCTGTGCTTACTCAGCCTACATGGTGACAGTTACATCTGCTTCCCCATCTGTACCTTTTGGTTTTATGTCGATATCATTAGCTGTCTTTAACACTTAAGGATCTGTCTGTAATAAAGGAAAATAACTGCATTGAAAAAAATGTTCACCTTACTGTACAACCTTCCACAGAATCATAGTTCCATGGAATGATGGGGAGCTTCTAATGAATAATAGATTATGAAGCTGTGATCGTCAAATAGAGATATATTTAAATATATCAAGAACTTACTTTTATTAAGAAGAGTATAATCACAAAATATGTTGAATGATGATGTAACTATGCTGTTATATATGTTTATGTTCCTTTCATAGATAAAACCACTTATAAATAAAATCTAAAGTTACCTCTTCAGAGTCAGACAAATAAATCCTTAACACAGTGTACCAGTCATGCCTGCTATAGTTCACCCCCCCACCCCCACCCTCTGCTGAGCTAAGCAGCCAGCCCCAGTCACTTCCTTCAGCAAAGGAATGCGGTCGGGCTTCCTAAGCCATAAGCTGGCTGCTGACCTATGAAATGACTTGATATGGAAAAGTTTCTCTGGTAAATATAAGGTGATTGACTAATTGTACTCTCGTCTAAAAGTTGAATAGGAAATTTCAGAGATCGGTAGGTATTCTGTAATGAGAGGAAGAATGATAGAGAACAAACAGGATTGTAAGAGACACATCAATGATGGAATATGAAAGGGAAGTTTCCCAAACTCCAGTTGGGGGATAGTTCCTAGGTGGCTTTGAAAATGGTGACACAGTGCAGCAGCTTTCTGCAGAGTGTTGTGTGGTGATGTCCTTCTCCGTGTGCTGGGTCTGCTCTGCAGGGCGGGGCTTCTTCGTGGGTGGTAGCCAACGCAAGGGTGTTTGAGTCATGAGGGCTCTTCCTGCCTGGAGTCTGGGCCAAGAATGGACACTCATTTGCACAACTCTGACACCTTATGTAGTGTGAGTAGGTGTTTCTTGGCAGTTGAAGCTAAAAAATAACTCAGAGATATTATCATTCAATACTTTATGTGCAATAGTATGTAGGTTACATTAAGTGCTGATAGAGATAAAAAATGATTTATAGAACAGTGCCTTGTGCTAAAAATATCAGTTGCTGATGATTCTAGAAACCTAGAAAAAACTCCTAACCTATGGGTCACATATTTGCAGTGAGGGAGTCATGGATATTTATTTATCCCCTTTAAAAAATCATGATTTCATTCCAAATAATCAATAAAAAATTTTCTATGTGTTGGATGACTCCTACATTGCAGTATATTTGTTCTTTATTTGTGAATCCTGTGATCTAAGAAAATTAATATTACAATTTTATTTCTAGTCTATTCTTTTTTCTAATAAATTTTAAAAGCATTGTAGAGCAAAACTTGTCAAGAGACAAAATTTGTTCTGTTCTCTTTCTTTCTGTTAATAGATGTGTCATTACATTTTTCTGTGTGATTTTCTACTTATTTGTAGAATTGCTGAACTATGTCTTGAATTGAGTAAACATTTTAATTTATTCTGGATTTTTATGTTATAAGCCTCCAGTGAAGAAAAGAGAGAATAACTCACAGAAGAAAATAAAGAATGATATAATAAAATAACAAGGAAAACATTTCAGATAAACATATTAGAAAATGCTAAGTATTAAAAAAAGAATTTTTAAGTATAAATTTCAATCAAAAGGTGAATATAGGACTTATGGTCAAGATGGAGGCGTAGGAAGACACACTTTGCCTCCTCACAACCACAAAAAGAATTACAACTAAATCTCAAAACAAATAACACTCAGAACTGTTAGAAAATTGAACTGTGTGGAAGTCTGACAGCCAAGGATTTAAAGAAGCCACAATCACCCAGACAGGTAGAAGGAGTGGAGACGAGGAGACAGGGTGGAGAGGAGAGGAAACACGGTATGGCACGGAGAGGTGGTGGCAGTGGTGTCGGTGGTGGTGGTGGTGGAATGGACCCAGGGAGTCCCACATTCACATGTGGTGGAAAAATCGGGAGGGATACCTCAGGAGAAAATGATCCCATCCCCAGTCCAGACTGCACAGCCCAGGATCCCACACTGGGAAGACAAATCCCCATAACTTCTGACGGTAAAACCCAGTGGGGTTGGAGGTGGTGGAAGACACTCCAGGCTTTTCAGGAAACTCCACTTAAAGGGCCAGTATGGTCTTAAAATGTACACAAAACCACCCACTCTGGGATGACACCATGGCAGCACCTGGAAGGGTGCCAGTCACATATGGGGAGTGGGTGAAGTGACTGGAAATGGGGCGAGTGCCCGGCAAACATCCAGAAGCCAGGCAGCAGCACAGTGTCCTCTTTGAGCTCTGCCCTCCCCACCCCCCATGTACAGCCACAAAGCGAAGAGGTGGCTTGTCCCATCCTGACAATTACCTAAGGTTCTGCCACACAATTTACAGGTGCTTTTTACAGAGAGTCAAAGCAGCTCTACCTAATACACAGAAACAGATACAGGGACAACTTCAGCAAATATGATAAAAGAACTCCTTGAGTATGGCAACAACATAAAGGAAGAAATGGAGGATACACTAAGTGAAATAAAGAAAAATATATAGGGAACCAACAGTGAAGGGAAGGAAGCCGGAATTCCAATCAATGATTTGGAACAGAAGAGAGAAATAAACATTCAGTCAGAATGGAATGAAGAAACAAGAATTAAGGGGAAAAAAAACCAAGGAGAGTATAAGAAGACTCTGGGACATCTCCAAACATGCCAACATCTGAATCATAGGGATGCCAGGAGGAGAAGAGGAAGAGCAAGAAATTGAAAACTTATTTGAACAAATAATGAAAGAAAACTTCTCTAATTTGGCGAAGGACATAGACATACAAATCCAGGAAGCACAGAGAGTTCCAAAGAAGTTGGACCCAAGGAAGCACACACATCATAAATAACATGCCAAAAGTTAAAGATAAGGAGATAATCTTAAAAGCAGCAAGAGAAAAGGAGACAATTACCTACAAAGGGGTTTCCATCAGACTGTCAGCTGATTTCTCAAAAGAAACTTTGCAAGCAAGAAGGGACTGGAAAGAAGTATTCAAAGTCATGAAAAGCAAGGACCTCTAACCTAGACTACTCTATCCAGGAAAGCTACCATTTACAATGGAAGGAGAGATAAAGTGCATCCCAGACAAGGTAAAGCTAAAGGAGTTCATCACCACAAAGCCATCATAACATGAAATGCTAAAGGGACTTATTTAAGAAAAAGAAGAAGATAAAACTATGAGCATTAAAAAGGCAACAAATTCACTACTATTAACAACTGAATCTAAAAACAAACAAAAAAACCTAAGGAAAACAACCGGAACAGAAACAGAATCATAGGTATGGAGATCCATAGGAGAGTTATCAGCTGGGAGGCAGAAGGGGGAGAATGGGAAAAAAGGTGGAGAGATTAAAATATGTAATTGGTAGGTACAAAATAGATAAGGGGATATTAAAAATAGTATAGGAAATGGGGAAGCCAAAGAACTTATATGCACGACCCATAGGCATGAACTAAGTGGGGGATTGCTAGAGGGAAGGGAGGTACGTGGCAGAGCAGGGCAAAGGGGGAAAATTGGGACAACTTTCATAACATAATCAATAAAATATACTTAACTGTTATGTATAGAGGTGAATATCGATTTAAGTCAGTAACACCTTTTCACCACAGGGGGGCAGTAGCTACCACATAATTGGAAACTCAAGTGCCATTTTGCTATCTCCTCAGCTTCTGAACTTTTCTAATTCTTTATGATTTTCTTCTATCAATGCCATGCCTTAGTGTTTGATTTTTGAAAGTTAATCCCTACTCCTGTCTGAAATAATTGTACTCCCAAAGTAAAAAATAGTTTGTTGATAGGGTGCAGATTGGAAAGTATACTTTAGCTCTACATTGTGCATGAAAAGCTTTCAAAATCTGAGTTCTTACAAGAAAATTATAAGTACGTGAAAGTTTTTATTCACTGTAAACCAATTCTTTTTAGAGCAGCAATTCTGGACTCTATAGTACAACAAGTGAGGCTGGGATAGAATTTTGAGGTCACACATCATTCTAGCAGCTCAGGGTGTGATCACATTTTTTGATCTATAATTTCTTGTAGAATTTTTAACATTTTGGCCACATTTCTATTTTGGTCACAACCTAAATGTAGATTTAAATTATGACAATGCTTCTTATTTGTCAAAAGCACTATAACCTTAATCAGAAAAATTTGTTTCAGAAAGTAATTCAAGCATAGAAACTGAACTAGAGAGAGAGAATTTTTAACATCTTAGAATGTCGTGTGAGTGGAGATCTTCTCCTGTGGGGATAAACAGTGAGTGTCTCAGCTATTTTTAAGCATCAAGGTTTGAGTACTGTTCTTTCCAGTTGGGGTAATCCAACAGAGTTTAAATTCAAAGATGTTTCTTTTCCTTTCCTTTCCTTTCCTTTCCTTTCCTTTCCTTTCCTTTCCTTTCCTTTCCTTTCCTTTCCTTTCCTTTCCTTTCCTTTCCTTTTCTTCTTTCTTTCTTTCTTTCTTTCTTTCTTTCTTTCTTTCTTTCTTTCTTTCTTTCTTTCTTATAATCAAACATATTTTAATGTAGCAAGGAGGGAAAGAAAGACATAGTCTGTATCTTTAAGGAAAAAAATTCACTTACGTTGACTTTAAGCACAACTGCAGAGAGTAGATGGTGACAGAGTGAGGTGCTTAGGAGCAGGGACTCTGGGACACTGCAGGGGTCTGAGTCCCAGCTTTGTCACTCCCCAGCTGACTCACTTTGGCCACATTTTGTAACCTTTTTGGGCCTGCTTCCTCAGCTTTAAGATGGGGACAATCATAGTACCTACCTTTTAGAATTGGGTGAAAATGAAATGATTGGGTGCCTATGATGTGTGAGAATACTGCCTGGCACTTACTGAAGGCGCTGTAAGTGCTGGCTGTCATCACTGTCATGGGAGGACTTCTTACTCCCTGATTTTCCATTGTCTATCAGGTGCCCCACACCATTATCTGCCTTTTATGGATAAGAAAGTAAGGCTTAGAGACCTTATGAAAGCTTGCACAGCTGGTAAGTAGTAAAGTCCACAAATTGTACTGTACAGATCATACACAAATGCACAGTGAAATATAAATATGATTAACTGTAACTGATAACATGAATTGAGCACTCATCCTGTGCCAAGCACTGTTCTATGTGCTAAGCATAACCTCTAAGATAGGCACTATATGTTTTTTATTTATTAAAGACTGTGTATTAATTCTGTCACGTTTAAACTCCAGTCACCTTCAAAGCACTCTACTTTTTTAAATATATTTTGTTGATTATGCTATTACACTTGTCCCATTTCTCCCTCATCATTCCCCTCCACCCTGCACACCCCCTCCCATCCACATTTCCCCCTTTAGGTCATGTCCATGTGTCATAAGTTCTTTAGCTTCTACATTTCCCACACTATTCTTGCCCTCCCCCTGTCTATTTTCTACCCACCATCTGTGCTACTTATTCTCTGTACCTTGTCCCCCTCTATCCCCCTCCCACTCTCCTGTTGCTAGCCCTCCATGTGATCTCCATTTCTGTGTTTCTGCTCCCCTTCTAGATGTTTGCTTAGTTTGCTTTTGTTTTAGGTGTGGTTGTTAATATCTGTGAGTTTGCTGTCTTTTTACTGTCATATTTTTATCTTCTTTTTCTTAGATAAGTCCCTTTCACATTTCATATAATGAGGGCTTGGTGATGATGAACTCCTTTAGCCTGACCTTATCTGGGAAGCACTTTATCTGCCCTTCCATTCTGAATGAAAGCTTTGCTGGGTAGAGCAATTTTGGATGTAGGTCCTTGCCTTTCATGACTTGGAATACTTCTTTCCAGCCCCTTCTTGCCTGTTAGGTCTCTTTTGAGAAATCAGCTGACAGTCTGATGGGAACTCCTTTGTAGGTGACTGTCCCCTTATCCCTTGCTGTTTCTAGAATTCTCTCCTTCATTTTAATCTTGGCTAATGTAATTATGATGTGCCTTGGTGTGTGCTTCCTTGGGTCCAACTTCTTTGGGACTCTCTGAGCTTCCTGGACTTCTTGGAATTCTATTTCCTTTGCCAGATTAAGAAAGTTCTCCTTCATTATGTTTTCAAATAAATTTTCAATTTCTTGCTCTTCCTCTTCTCCTTCTATCACCTCTATGATTTGGATGTTGGGATGTTTAAAGTTGTCCCAGAGGTTCCTAAGCCTCTCTTCATTTTTTTGAATTCTTATTCCTTCATTCTGCTCTGGTTGAATGTTTACATTTCTTCCTTCTGGTCCAAATCATTAATTTGAATCCTGGTTTCCTTCCTTTCACTGTTGGTCCCGTGTACATTTTCCTTTATTTCACTTTGCATAGCCTTCACTTTTTCCTTTACTTTTTGAACATTCTAAACCGTTTCTGTGAGCCTCCTGATTGCCAGTGTTTTGAATTGTGCATCTGATAGGTTGGCTATCTCTTCATTGCTTAGTTGTATTTTTTCTGGAGCTTTGATCTGTTCTTTCATTTGGGCCATATTTATTTATTTATTTTTGTCTCAGTGTGCATGTTATGTAGTAAGAGGCAGAGCCTTAGGTATTTGCCAGGGTGGGACAACTCACTTCTCTGCATTGTAACACTGTATGTGGGGGAGGGGTCTGAGAGGGAACAGTGCCACTTGCTCAGCTCTCAGCTGGCTTTCAGTCACCTCCTCCTCTACCCACAGCAAATTGGGCCCTTCTGGTGCGGATTCCTGGGTGGGTGGTTTTGTGTATGTTCTAAGATCCCATGGGTCTCTCCTATGAACTCTCCTGTAAGGCTGGGAGTTTCTCCTGCCTCCTCAACCCCTACAGGTTTTTTCAGTCAGAGGTTTTGAGGCTTTACTTCCCTGTGCTAGAACCCTGGGTTGTGTGGACTATGTCACTCCCCAGTTGTTCCTTCCAGTTTATCTGCATGCAAATTTGGGAACTCCTGCTCTGCTGGCTGCTGCCTCAACAGTCCCAGCCCTCTAGCTGCTGCCTTGCCTTCAGTGCTCTCTGCCCTGGCTGCCTGTCTCTGCCCCTCTTACTGGTCTGGATGAATGTTTACTATTTTACTCCTTGGTTGTCTGACTTCCAGGCAGTTCAATTTTCTGGTAGTTCTGGTTATTTTTTGTTTTAAAAATTTTGTTGTCCTTCTTTTGGTTCTAGTAGGAAGCAAAGTATATCTATCTATGCCTCTATCTGTGCTGGAAGTCAGAAGTTTAGATTTTATTTTGACAGTGAGGATCCTATGGCAGGTTTAAGCAGGACAATGTATGATCAGAGTAGAAAAGTCTGAAGGGTGGTGAAACTGGGCTTGATGAATAAGGATGGCAGAGAGAAAGTACCTGTGGCCTCAGACACAAGAAGGATGGTGCTTAGAGGAGGGCAGTGGAAGTCAGGACCTAGAGACTGGTTGTGGGAGGGAGAGGGGACAGGAAGCCTCTACAGCCTGAAAATTCATACTTTCTCTTTATTTTTAACATCTTTATTATCTTTGACATAAAAATTGTACATGCTTAAGGTGTGCAACTTGATGTTTTGATATGCGTATACATTGTGAAAAGATTGCTATGATCAAACTAAACAACTTGCTTGTTACCACTACATAAGTACCATTTCAGTTTTGTGTATGTATGTGGTGAGAAGATTTAAATTGAGATCTTTCCTCTTCCCAAATTTCAAGTATACAGTACAGTATTGTTGCAAATATATTACATACTCTACATAATATGTTTCATATTATGTATAAATATACTTATAAAATGGGGTATTATTCAGCCTTAAAAAAAAGAAGGAAATCCTGCCACTTGATCTAGTAACCAACTATAGAAATGATCCCTAAAAGTATAGTCTTACACTTGATCTGATGAAATAAGCCAGACACAGAAAGACAAATACTGCGTATCTGTTCTTAAGGTCTAAAGGTCTATTTTGTCAGATATAAGTATTGCTACCCCAGCTTTTTTTCCTTTTCATTTGCATGAAATACCCTTTTCCATACCTTTACTTTTAGCCTGTGTATATCTTTCAATCTGAGGTGGGTCTCTTGGAGGCAGCATTTATATGGGTCTTGTTTTCTTATCCATTCAGGTACACTGTTTTTTTAATAGGAGCATTTAAGCCATTTAAGGTGATTATCGATAGATACATATTTATTGCCATTTTATTTTTTAACTATGTTCCTCTGTTTTTTTTTCTTCTTCTTCTTAAAGCAAGCCCTTTAACATTTGTTGCAATACTGGTTTGGTGGTAACAAAATCCTTTAGGTTTATCTTGTCTCAGAAGCTCTTTGTTTCTCCAGTTTTAGATGATAGCCTTGCTGGGTTAAGTAACCTTGGTTGTAAGTCTTTGTTTTTCAGCACTTCGAATATTTCATGCCACTCCCTTCTGGCCTGCAATGTTCCTGTTGAGAAATCAGTGAACAGTCTAATGGGAACTTCCTTGTAGGTAACTAACTGCTTTTCTCTTGTGGCTTTTAAGATTCTCTCCTTGCTTTTAAGCTTTGCCATTTTAATTATGATGTGTCTTGGTGTGGGCCTCTTTGGGTCTGTCTCGTTTGGGACTTTCTGTGCTTCCTGGACTTGTGTGTCTTTTTCCTTCACCAGATTAAGGGAGTTTTTGGTCATTTCTTCAAATAGATTCTTGTTCCCTTCCTCATTCTCTTCTCTTTCTGGTATTCCCATGATGCAGATGTTGTTATGCTTCATGTTGTCCCAAATGTTTCTTAAAGTCTTCTCATTAAAAAAAAGATTTTATTTATTTATTTTCAGAGAGAGGGAAAAGGGGGAGAAAGAGAGGGTGAGAATCATGATCGATATGAGAAAAACATCAATTAGCTGCCTCTTGCATGCTCATAACTGGGGGCCTGGCCTGCAACCCGGGCATGTGCCCTGACAAGGAATCTAACTGATGGCCTTTCAGTTTGTAGGCTGGTTGGTGCTCAATCCACTGAGCTACATGAGCCAGGGTTAAAGTCTCCTCAGTTAATTTTTTTTTCCCTGCTCTGCTTGGGTGTTTTTCCACCTTGTTTTCCAAATCAACGATTCAATCCTCTGCTTCTTCTAACCTACAGTTTATTCCTTCCAGTGTATTATTTATTTCAGATATTGCATGCTCTATTTCTGACTGTCCTTTTTAATGGTTTTCATGTCTTTTTTCATGCTGTTGAGTATATTTATAGTCATTATTCTAAACTCTGTATCTGATAAATTGCTTGCCTCCATTTCACTTAGTTCCTCTTCTGGAGAATTCTCTTGCTCTTTTCAGTTTGGGCCTGTTTCTTTTTCTTTCCATTTTGGCTGCCTCTTTCTGTTTGTTTGTATGTACTATGTAGATCTGCAAAGACTCTGGTGCAGGCCAAGGCCAGGTGCTGCCTACGACTGGCCCTGGTCAACCTTTTTGGAGCTATCAGTGACCTACAGCTTGTGGCTCCCTCTGCTGGGTCTGGGGGTGTGCAGAAAGAACCAGGCTGCACACCAAGGCTATCTGTTACCAGCACCATGTCTGGGGAAGGGTCAGCTGAAGTCTCAAAGCTCCTAGAGATCTGCTTCCACCTGCAGGTTTTCTACTATGTTTAATCACTGAAAGAGCCTCCAACTCTACTCCTCAGCAATTTGGCTAAAGCTTCAAAGAGTTTGGTGAGAGGGCTTGCTTGGCTGGGGCTATTGCTTACCCCCAGGCTGGTTCTGCATGGAAGGGAGAGCTCTTCCTAAGAAAGATGGCCTCTGCAGTATGGGGAATGACTCAGTACAAGGATCCTGGTAGCTGACACTTCTGCTGTCTTTCCAGAGCCACCAACCTCAGACTCCTCAAGTAGCTCTAGTTTGCTCTGCCCTCCCTCTGCCAGAGCCCAGGGTAAGTGGCTGCAAACAAAATTTTGTGCACTGGCCTTCTAAGAGGCTCTCGGAATCTCTAGCCATCTCTCCCTAGCAGGCAGAAACCCTGCTGCTTTTCACAGCCAAATGTTATTTGGATTCTCTTCCTGGTTTTGATGCTCTAGGCCTGGAGCCCAGCTTGTGGGTTAGACCCCATATTTCTCAGGGGGAACCCTCTGGTCACTGGACTATCCCTCTGGAACTTCAGCTTCTGCCTTTGGAGCCCAGCCAGCCCCCTATGCCTCCTCCATACTTCCTCCCAGTCTCAATGTGGTTTCTTCCATAAGTCTCAAGCTAGTGTTCAGTTGGTTATTCAGGATGATCTCTCTATAATTTAGTTGGAATTCCAGTTTCATCCTGTGAGGAGGTTAGTGTAGCTTTCACTTACTCTGCCACCATCTTGGATATCTGCATACCTATTCTTAAAGATACCTCCCCAGTGGAGCCTTCCTTGACTTCCCCTGACTTGCTCTCATAGCTACCTGTACACATTAAGATACATCTTTTAACGTGTCTGTTTTTCCCACTGGAATGTGCTGTTCATATTGAGGGCACTTATTTTTGCACAAATTTTTGTATTCCCAGAGCTTATTTACATTGAAGGCTGTCAAATCTTTGTTGAATGGATGAATAAATGAACAAATGGACAGGTGAGTAGACATTTCAGAGTAGTGGGTGTACTTTATATAAGATTATGGCCAAGTCTTGGCCCAGAAATTTCCTGAGTGGACATAAATGAAAAACACCTGGTTCCTGGAGTGTAGACAATGAAAACGCCAAAGCATGGAATCCAAACATCAGGCAAAGGCAACTTGGCTTCTTGAGTTGCAGAAGTTGTTTCTGGGTTTTTAATGTGCGTGGGGCATTAAAAAATTAGGGATCTCTTCATTATATGCTTCTCTAACCTGATGGGCTAAACTTTTTGTGTGCTGCCATGAAAAGCGATGGAAGTATGGGGAGCTGCATTCATGCACCCACATCTTAGAGAGATACCCCTCACACTGACTGTCTGCTGTGTTGGGAGCAGACTAAATAAAAGCAATGTGAACTACCTGCAGTCTCCAGTCTTGCCTAACCTTCAAACTAAAGCTGCCCTTGCTAGTCTAGCCTAGTACACCCACCACAGACGTGCAGCATTTGTTACTGTTTGATGGTCATGAGTTTTCCTAGACTAACTGGTATGAAACTGTATTTTATTGTTTGATCCAGATTTTGAATACTGTTAACCTTTTATTTCTAAAAAGTTCTTGTATCTGGATTCCTGATCCCCTATCAGTACTTTCTGACTTTGCTTTCTGCTTAGATTCAGCAGAAATGTATCCTTTTTGTTGGTTCTTTGAAAGAACCATCTTTGGGATTATTTACTAATTGTAATATTTTTCAGTTTTCTTATTGATTACTTTCTTGTTTTATTAATTACTTCTTTGTGCTTACCCTTGACTTGCTTTATTGCTTTTTTATAAGTGTTCAGTTCATTTATTTTGTTGCTTTCATGCTTAATATTTAAAGTACTTATGGATATTTGCCTCTGAGTGCCTCATTGATGATACTATATACCTTTATGGGAATGCTTCTTTCCATTTTGGTTATCTCTAAATTGATTGTACTGATAATTTTTTTCTTCTATTAGGAATTTTTTAGGAGGTAGTATTTGGCTTGTGGGATGCATAATTTGATGAACATGTCCATTTAATTGACCTTATATGTATTTCTTGAAATATTGTCCTTGTTCAATTTTTTGTCTATGTGATTTGTCAAGCTGAAGACTGTGGCAAAGTCCCCTGCTGAGTGGTTGAAAATGTATCCTTGTATTTCTAAGGACATATATGCTGTCTTATTTCAATGAAATTCTGGTCAGCAAATAAAGATTTGACTGTTATGCTGGTATTAAGTACCATATATCACTTTGTAATATAAAATGATCCTATTTGTCTTATGTAATGCTGTGGCCTTAAATTCCTCTTAATTTGATATCAATATTTTCTTTTTTTCTTAAATTCTTTTTTAAATTTATTTTAATTGTTCTTGTACAGTTTTCTGTCTTTTGCTCCCATTCCAGCCCACTGCCCCAGCCCTCCCCACCACGCTCCCATTTCCACCCCCGCTAGTTTTGACCATGTGACCTTCATACTTGTTGCTCCAAACTCCTCCCCTTTACCCCTGAAATTCCCTCCCCTCTCCCCTCTGGTGACTATCAACCCCTTCTCAATTTCAGTGTCTTTGGTTATATTGTGCCTGCCCATTTGTTCTGTTGATTAGGCTCCCGTTAAAGGTAAGATCATATGATATTTGTCCTTCACTGCCTGGCTTACCTCACTTAGCATAATGCTCTCCAGCTCCATCCATGCTGTCACAAAGGGTAGGAGTTCCTTCTTTCTTTCTGCTGCATAGAATTCCATTGTGTAAATGTACCAGAGTTTCTTGATCCATTCATTTACTGATGGGCACCTAGGTTGCTTCCAACACTTGGCTATTGTAAATTGTGCTGCTATGAACATTGGGGTGCATAGATTCTTTTGGATTGGTGTTTCAGGGTTCTTAGGATATGATCCTAGCAGTGGAATTGCTGGCTCAAAAGGTAGATCCATTTTTAGTTTTCTTAGGAAAGTCCATACTGCTTTCCATAGTGGTTGCACCAGTCTGCAGTCCCACCAACAGTGCACCAGGGTCCCCTTTTCTCCACAACCTCTCCAACACTTGTTGTTTGTTGCTTTATTTATGATGGCCATTCTGACAGGTGTGAAGTGGTATCTCATTGTGGTTTTAATTTGCATCTCTCTGATAGCAAGCGATATTGAGCGTCTTTTCATGTGTTTCTGGATCTTCTATATGTCCTCCTTGGAGAAGTGTCTGTTCAAGTCCTTTGCCCATTTTCTAATTGGATTGCTTGTCTTCTTAGAGTGGAGTCGTGTAAGTTCTTTGTACATTTTGGAGATTAAACCCTTGTCTGAGGTATCATTGGCGAATATATTTTCCCATACAGTTGGTTCTCTTTTTTATTTTAATACTGTTTTCTTTAGCTGTGCAGAAGCTTTTTATTTTGATGAGATCCCATTTGTTTATTCTTTCCTTTATGTCCCTTGCTTTAGGGGACATATCAGTAAAAATGTTGCTGCGTGAAATGTCTGCAATTTTCCTGCCTATGTTTTCCTCTAGGACTTTAATGGTGTCACAGTTTATATTTAAATCTTTTATCCACCTGGAGTTTATTTTTGTGTATGGTGCAAGCTGGTGCTCGAGTTTCATTTTTTTTGCATGTAGCTGTCCAGTTCTCCCAACACCATTTCTTGAAGAGGCTATTTTTACTCCATTTTATGTTGCTGCCTCCTTTGTCGAATATTAATTGACCATAGAGAATTGGGTTTATTTCTGGGCTCTCTGTTCTATTCCATTGGTCCATGTTCCTGTTTTTGTGCCAGTACCAGGCTGTTTTGATTACATTGGCCTTGTAATACAGTCTGGTGTCAGGTATTGTGATCCCTCCTACTTTGCTCTTCTTTCTCAAAATTGCAGCAGCTATTTGAGGTTGCTTATGACTCCATATAAATTTTTGAAGTGTTTGTTCTATATCTGTGAAATATGCCATTGGTAATTTGATAGGTATTGCATTGAATCTGTAAATTGCTTTGGGTAGTATGGACATTTTAATGATGTTAATTCTTCCAATCCACCAACACGGTGTACGTTTCCATTTGTTTGTGTCTTCCTTAATCTCTTTCTTCAGTGTTGTGTAGTTTTCTGAGTATAGATCCTTTACTTCCTTGGTTAGGTTTATTCCTAGGTATTTTATTTTTCTTTTTGCTATATCAAATGGGATTTTTTCCTTGACTTCTGCTTCTGCTCTTTCCTTCTTGGTATACAAAAATGCCTTTGGTTTCTGAATATTGACTTTGTATCCTGCTGTTTAGCCATTTTCATTTATTAGGTCAAGCAGCTTTTTCACCGAGTCTATAGGATTTTCTGTGTACACTGTCATGTCATCTGCAAACAATGATAGCTTTGTCTCCTCCTTTCCAATTTGGATGCTTTTTATTTCCTTTTCTCGTCTAATTGCCGTGGCTAAGACTTCCAATATTATATTGAATAAAAGTGGTGAAAGTGGACAACCTTGTATTGTTCCTGATCTTAGTGGAAAAGATTTTAATTTTTGCCCATTGAGTATGATGTTGGCTGTAGGTCTCTCATATATGGCCTTGATTATGTTGAGGAATGCTCCCTCTATTCCCACTTTGCTGAGTGTTTTTATCATAAATGGGTGCTGTACCTTATCAAATGCTTTTTCTGCATCTATTGATATGATCATGTGATTTTT
>PVKU01003230.1:0-98664 GCA_004027475.1 Anoura caudifer
TTTTTTTTTTTTTTTTTTTTTTTTTTTTTTTTTTTTTTTTTTTTTTTTTTTTTTTTTTTTTTTTTTTTTTTTTTTTTTTTTTTTTTTTTTTTTTTTTTTTTTTTTTTTTTTTTTTTTTTTTTTTTTTTTTTTTTTTTTTTTTTTTTTTTTTTTTTTTTTTTTTTTTTTTTTTTTTTTTTTTTTTTTTTGAGATAGGCCAGTAATGCTATGAATTTCCTTCTTAGGATTGCTTTCCCAGTATCCCATGGATTTTGGGTTCCGTTCTCTTTTTCATTTGCTTCAGGATATCTTTAGATTTCTTCCTTCAGCTCATTGTCAATATATTCATTGTTTAGTAACATGTTATTTAGTCTCCATGTCTTTGTTTTTCAGGTTTTTTCTTGTGGTTGATTTCTAGTTTCATAGCATTGTGTTCAGAGAACATGTTTGATATGATTTCAGTCTTCTTAAATTTATTGAGACTTGTTTTGTGTTCTAACATGTGGCCTATCCTAGAAAATGTTCCCTGTGCACTTGAAAAGTGTGTATATTCTGCTGCTTCAGGGTGAAGTGCTCTAAAGATATCAATTAAATCCATGTGATCTAATGTCTCTTTTAAGGCTGCTGTTTCCTTGTCTATCTTCTGTCTGGAAGATCTATCCATTGATGTTAATCGGCTGTTAAAATCCCCTGTGGTAATTATTACTGTTGATCTCTTCCTTTATATCCACCAACTTTGCTTTATATATTTAGGTGCTCCTGTGTTGGGTGCATAAATGTTTACTAGGGTTCTATCCTCTTGCTGGATTGATCCCTTTATCATTATATAATGTCCTTTTTGTCTCTTATTATAGCCTTTGTTTTAAAGGCTATTTTGTTAGATATAAGTATCGCTATCCCAGTTTTTTTATATCCATTTTCATTTACTATCTTTTTCCATCTCTTTAGATGTGGAGAGTAACACATTTTATTTATGTATAAGAATGCCTTCTTTTGCTCCTCCCCCAACAATGAACCTGTACAACAACACACTTTATTCAATCCCCCCTTTAGAAAAGAGGTTAACGATTTCCATGCATCCCATCAAGGAATTAAAATGTGTTGCCATAGTCGGACTAATCAGGGCCCCCACTAATCAGATACAGGGCATACAAATGCCTCCCGTGGCTCATATTCAGGGCCATCCAGGTTTTGCGGCCTCTGTGAACATCAGGACTGTAATTTGCATAGCTCCTGTCTCCTGTGCGTTGCCTGTGGAGAGAGCCTGCTGGCAGCGAGGTCACAGAGGCTGGGGTCCTGCGGAGCTGCAGGGAAACCCTGCGGCTCTGTTCTGCTCAGGTGAAAGAGGGCAGAACCTCTTTAGCACCTGTCATTATGGTTCATAAACATTTACTAACAGGATGAGGAGGTGAAGCCCACTTACTGAGCCCCCCCCCAAAAAAAGTGTTATTATGCAGGGCATGACTGCAATTGCTTGTATCCCTGAAAGTATCTGAGAAAGCTTATCTTTGTGAAGAGGGCCTCCCAGTCACGGATAAGTCAAGGACCTTAGAGCTGGCGAAAACCCCAGTGGCATGAATGGGTTTGAGATTGCGTGATACATTGCAAATGTGATGGAGGTCTCGTTAAATGATTTGTCAGTTTTCAATGCAGGGACTGTACCAGACCATTAAATGCAACCGTCTGTGGTGGAGATTTATTATTTGCTGCTGAGACCAAAAAAAAAAAAATTATTTGGGAATATAACCCAACAAAATGCTCACTTTGCACTTCACATCTAAGAGCTCTAAATGATTCTTGAATGTGTATCAGTGTATATAATATGCAAAGCCAAGGTTGTCCTGAACATTTCAGGGTGTGGGGGAATGTGCATTATTGATTCACACTTGAGAGTGAGCGCCTGGGTTATATACATAATGCCTGTGCTATATTAGTTTTCAATGAACAATTTGCAGACTGCCAGACTCATTTGTATTAATACATTTCCCCAATATCTAAAAGTCAGTCATTATTATAGAACACTATTTAGGCAAAGGACTTTATGTTAAAATGTCTCTTCAGAATTAATGATAAAATTTCATATTCTTACAGTGTGTTGTGAAGCTGAGTTCCCACTACTCATATGAAAAATAATTGTATAAAATAATTTGTTAATTTTTGTGTTCTAATAATAATAATAATAGCTGCTAACTGTATTGAGTACTTACTATGTGCTAGTCACTGTTTCAACACTGTGTGTGTCAGCTCATTTGATTCTCACCCACACAGCCCTTTGAGAAAGAACTTATTCCCATTTTACAGAGGAGAAGACTGATATGCAGGTCAGGTTAAGGAATTCTCCCATGGCTACTCTGCTGGGAAGTTGTAGGATGGGGTCTGAGCTCAACCAGACTGACCCCAGAGCCTATGCTTTTCTGCCACGTCAAGGTCATTAGTTTGTAGTTCAAGAAAAAGGAACTTTAATGTCAGCATAACCACACCACAGTGTTAATACCGAGAGATAACTAAAGCAATTTAGAATAAAAGAGAACAGGCATAAATTCTCAAGCTTTAGAAATTGATACAGCAAATTTGTCTTTCAAAAATCATTAATGGATTTAAAAAAGAAAGAAAATGAAATTTAAAATATTAAAGCATTTCAAACATGTAGAAATGGGAAGGCCGAGATTTTTCTTTTAAACCATCTGTCACAAGGAAAAGCTACTCCAGAATGACAGTGTTAGTTTATGTCATTCTTTTTCAACGTGCGAATCTCAAAAGCTGTGATTCGCAGTAGAAGAGCAGCATATCGGAACTCAGAAGACCCAGGTTCTCCCCCGACTTTTCTGCTAATTCTGGGTGACCTTGAACACCGCACCCTCTGAGCCTCAGTTTCCACAACCTTAAAGTCCTTTTCTTCTAGTAATCACCAGAGCTTGTGCCAGCTCTAATGCTTTATGAATATCTTCAAACTAGAAATTCATTTAGAACTTTTGCTATCTTAGAATTAAAACTAATTAAACTCCGTTCTAAGATGATGTTGTGGGATTTTTCCCCCCTGATTCTGGTCGATCAACAACTAGGCAGACATTTTTTTTTCCAAACGTAGTGAATTGATCACATTAACGCCACCATCACAATGGATCTTTCATCATTTGGTGAAAATGATGAAAGATAAAGCAAGTGAAATCTTCTATCCCTCCTCCAAGACGGCACTGTCGTATCTCTTCCACGCAGTACAGAGCCCTGTGGAACCATTAGAACAACAAGCAACAAGGATGATCTATTAAATAAACAACACTGTATCTTCCCTCTTTTCCTTCCTCCTTCCTGCTTTCTCTTCCTCCTCCTCTTGTTCTTCTTTTTTTTTATTTTTTATTTTTTGCAGAGACACTAAATCTGTTTTCTATCAGAAATTGGGCTGCAAGAAAGTCTTCCCAGAAATTGATACGAGGAATGCTAAAATCAAGATAAAAGCCTGATCTATCTCTATGAACAACACCTCCACTCAGAGCTGGAAATGATGAAACAGTAGCATGACCTCTGAAGGAGAAGTAGTCTAAATTTCACCACAAGAGTATCTAGTATGAAAATTTACAGTCCTTCCCATTCCACCTAACCGTGGAGAGGGAGAGGGGATTGGGAATAGATGAACTGTGAAGTGGGTCTTTGAGATTGCCACAAATCTGTCATGCGCTTTTTATGGACTTGAAACCACTCGGTTCCAGCCCTGTGGCTCAGTTAATTGGGCATCGGCCCACAAAACAAAAGGTCACCGGTTCAATTCCTGGTCAGGGCACACGGCAACCAACTGATGTTTCTCTCCCTCTCCCCTTCCCTTCCCTGCATTGTAAAAATATAAATAAATAAAATCTTAAAAAATAAAACCGCTCTGTTCCTGCTGTCCCTTCACCTCTGAAAAAGAAAAATTAAAAAAAAAAATACTCATGTCAATGAAAGGGAAATGAAAGCAATTTTCATTTTAGGGCCGTTAGCGGGAAAGCAGCCTGAGGAAGTCTTTTCAATGCGCCACTGACAGTTGGCTGTCCTCTTCCTTTGCCAGGCCTGCATCGCCCTGCTCCGTTTGCCCCTACTTTTGTGCATATCTGAAGTGAGGGTTGTAGTGTGCTTCTCTGTGAAGGTTTAATTAGGACATCAGTGTCCACTCAGCAAGCACAGGGCATACTTGTATCTCTGAGGAGAACTAGACAACAAAATGTCAAACTTACTGAAATAAACGTATGGCTTATTTTCTTAAAATTCATATGCCCCCAGTTCGGCGTTTATGTGAACAGCTGACACAGGACAGCTTCAGCGTGCAATGAGAAATTCGTGGGCCTTTCAGATCCTGTTGTTTGTCTGTGTTCAGCATCCAGATGCGAAAGATAGGTGTATTATGATATTCAGGACTGTGAAAACTCGTAGGTTTTTAAAGCTGTAAGATTGCAGAAATCGCATACGTACATTAACAGAACAGGTGTTTAAAACCATCCTGGAATGAGGGAAAACGTGAGTAGCCTACATGAAACATATGGTAAGAACTGCTCATTTCATTTGCATTTGTCTCTGGGAGTTGTACTTATGGCAGCTTATAAAATCAATTCAATTTAGCTGCTGTTTGTGCAATAAATTATTCTGTGTAATAAAGAAAATATGAGCCCCAAATATGGGTGGAAAAACGTTTTCTGTCACACATCAAGATGTCAGTATGTTGACCCAAAAATCAGCAAGGCTAACTGGAAAGCCTGCCTCCTGAAAAGCCACAATATTAGGAAGCTTTTTCCATTTTGCTTACAATGATCTTAAGAAAAATAGTGTATATAGATACCAGTTGTTTACAAGATCACAGAAGCCTGTACATGTACATCTCCTGGGCTGTATTGATTTAAACGTCGTCTCATGCATTATCAATTAGATTTGGATCAACTAAAATGCATTACATAAAAGATCATTTATTTTCCCTATTGTTACCAGTGATAACATTGAATCAACATCCAAATGATACTTTTCTGATAAAATTCTTAATCTAATGAGTCTTCTCTGTTGCCATTCATAGCTTTCCTACTGATTCATTATTAATCACAGCTCATGTGTTCAATCATCATAAACTGTTCATAATGGCTTATTTGTAGCTCTTAGGGTTCCTTTAATCTCCCTACAGTGAATTACAGTAGAACTCATTTCATTTGTTGGCATTATTACATACTTGATTAATGCCCAGGTTTTAAGTTGTTAGTCTTTTCTTAATTTTGTAAAGAACTGAAAAATCAGGATTTGCTGCTCTTACCAGAAATCAGGGCAAAATTTCAAAATATTTCTCTTTGAGGACTGGGGCTCAGATACCCTCACACATGTGAATGTTCTGTTGAAGTCATTTTGTGTAGCGTGAGCTCCCATAACTGTCTGTTCTTATTTGTGGGGTTGGAAATCCTGGCGTTAGAGCCAAAAGCTCTTCTAGAACGCAGGCCTTGTTTTCCTCAGGAACCAAATTAGTTCACGGCAATGAAGATGTCTTTGGCAAAATGTTTCACCACAAACTAGACACAACATTCTTTAGCAAATAGAAAGTCCGTGAAAATGAGCGTTTTACTCGCTTGCCTGAGATTCCCTGCAAGAGACAATAACCCTAAGAGCAGCCAGAAGTTTACTTAATATAATTGGAGAATCTATGCTCCTCTCTCTTCCCACGGGAAACAGATGGCTCTTAAGACGCCTCCTCGAGGGAAATTGGGAGAAGTGCTAAGGTTGTGTTTAGTTGGATCTGTCAGAGGTCGGGCATCACAATTCCCAGCAGTGCAAGGCACACGTGCCAGCCTTGTCCCGTGGGTCCCACTGCCTATGGAGTGAAGGTCAGAGTTTCTAGCAAAGCATCGAGTTGTCGAGTCTAACCCTACCCGGTTCTTCCAGCCTCCCTCTTCTGCTCCAAATCATGCTTTTTCATTGATTCAAGAGCTTTCTTTTTTCAGGGTTTCAATCTAGTGCTGTCTTCTCAGTAAAATCCTCTCCAATCACCCCCATTTGCTTATGGGGAGCACTGTGGTATAATAGGTCCAAGCCAACCTGAAGACCCCAGGAATGGAGGGTCAGGGCCCAGGGAGTAGGTGGAGAAGCCACTGAATTACTGAAACTGCCTAAATCTGCCTAGGCAACAGACAGTGTCAGGAACCTGAATACAACTAAAAGTATAATTACTGTCACATGGGTAAGCTATTTTTTTTTTTACTGTTGTTCTATCACAGTTGTTCCAATTCTCCCCCATTGCTCTGTCCTGCCCACCCCCCACCCTCCACTCCCTCAGTCAATCCCCACCGTGTTATCCATGTCCATGGGTCATTTATACGTGTTCTTTAGGGAGGCCCTTCCTCTTCTTTCCTCCCTTATACTATATTTTTTAACATTAAGAAGGGACACACACCCCCAAAGTAGGATACACCATAATGTATTATACAAAATGTAGCTACAGTCTTCTTTCTCAACCAATTCATAAACGTACTTTTCTCTTTGAACACTGTTAATGTATGAACCATTTACTTCACTTTACTCTGCTTGGAAAATATTTATGATGTCCGTACATATGTTTCTCTAACTCGCTCGCAAATACCTGCAATCAGAAGCCATGCCTTCCTTCATTTCATGTTTACTGATCCCCATAAATAGCTCTTCAAACCTGTATTTTATGTTTCTTAAGCCTCTGCCACAACCAGTTTCATTCATTCATTCGGGCAATCAATCACATTGCCTCTCACCACACCAAAAGCATGAATGTAGACACCTAACTAGACATCTTCTCTTAAAATGTATAGCCAGAGGATGGGAGGAAACTTTTGGAGGTGATCGATTTGTTTATGGCATAAATTGTGATAATGGTTTTGTGGGTGTATACGCATCAAGTTACATGCATTAAAGATGAGCAGCTTTTTAATATGTTAATCATACCTCAATGAAATAGTTTTTGAAAACTCAGTTTCTTGGTCTTTAGACTTACCCCAGCAACACCCAGATTCACCTGCTCAGAGAAACATGTGTTCCTCCATCTCTGCAAAGCTAAGCATTGTATCTGTGCTCTGGGTCCATCCCCACCCTCCCTGTCCAAATTCCATCTGTTCTTTTCTTCTGCCTGGAGATTCCCTGCAGTGCCACCCGACACCCCTCTGCTGAGGTCACCGTGCTGCTGCAGCATCAGAGTATCTGCATTCTCCAAGCATCACTCACACCATCCCCCATTCCTAACTTGTGCGGGTGCCCTTACATCCCGCCTCCTGTGTGAACATCCTAGAGCTCCTCCAAGACCTGGCTTAAAACAGCCCCATCTTCTTGAAGATGTCCTTGGTCCTCTCAAGTCCTCCCGTGGCACACCATCTTTTAATATAGGGCCAGCCACAGCCTGGCAGAGTAGTTTCTCATGCACATACGTGCTTCCCATTACACTGAGAACTCGCGGCAGGATAGGTTATGTCTTATGAAATCATTGTATCTTTGTTGTATGGCTTTCTCACATGGTTGAGATTTTAATCAATGTTTGTGGAATAATTTTTCTTTCATCTCTCTCACCAGCTAGGACTTAATAAAAGGAACACTCATATCCTGTCACTAGTGTTCTCAAATAGAAACTTTATTTTGATGATGTGTCTTTCTAATGATTCCTCTAGACAGAGAAGAAAGCATGCTTTAAAAACCGTTTTGGCTTTTCCTCTTTTATCCCTAGCTAGTTGCAATCACCTGTCCGCATAGGCTCACAGAGGTGATCCAGGATCTGCCTGTGGCCACTCTCCCCCTTATCCTACTCAACCCTCTCTGACCTCTACAAGGAAGAGGCAACGATAGCACTGACCACTATCCTTGCAGTCATATTTTTAAAAATAGGGTTTAAGGGAAAAGCATCACTTATTAATCCTGTACTGAACACATGCACCTGTGTGTGCACACACACACAATCATCTCTTTTAACTAACACATCACTTTACACATGTGAAATCCTTTCGGTAGACCTGTTTCACAAATGCAGAAAATGAAGCTAGGCAAGGTGACTACCTTCCCTGAGATCCAGCCTCTAAATATTAGAGCCAGGAATCAAATTCAGTCCGCTTCACATCAAAGCCAGTACACTTTCTGTTACTCCTGGGGCTTCAAAAATAGGGAGAATTGATTAACATCAATGATTGTATAGCTGGTACCTATGGCTGTGGTTGATTATTTATAGCTATACTTCATACATCACAAAAATATAAATTATTCACTGAACTGCGATGGATCGGGCTCAGATGTGTTCTTAACTGCTGATACCTGCACTTCACAAAACATGATTTACTGAGGAATTATTTGCATTTGCAACATTTATCCAGAACGGAGGACTCTCCCTGATTTAGGTAAGAAAACCAAGGCCCAGAGAAGAGCAGATCCTTCTGAAAGGCAGAATGCCAGAGTTCCAGAGCATAACCCCACCCCGGACGTTAGAGTATAGGTCTGCCTACCTGCACTCTTGAGACACGGGACACCTCTGAGGGAGCAAAGTTGATGCTCCCCATCCTTAAGGACCCCGGATGACAAGACTAATTTGCAGTGGATGCCAAGATCACTGGCAATGCCAGGTGTAAACAGGGGACGGGAAGGGCAGCAAAGGCATTTGCAGCTCAGAAATATTTGAAGATGTTGTTTTTTATAAGTCATTGGCCAAGAGCCACCTTTGAATTCTTCGTCCTCTTTTCCCAGACTTTTCACACCAACTGTACATGCAGCTTTTGAGTCGGTGCAATCCAAGAAATTATATATTATTTTAATTGGATGCAGTTATTTTTAAAATAATCTTTCAACCGCCATTTATGTTCTTCATTTAGTAGTACTGCATTACTGATCACCGACTGTATGCCACGTACACCATGTAGTTCAGGTGAAGACCAGAAGTGGTCATTTTCAACACCTAAAAATTAAATATGTTCCAGAATATGCTTCTATTTTCAAAAGTTCATGAATAAGCACATTAAGCAGCAATAAATGACGTGTGGGGATATTTCAGGCACCAAGGCCTTTCAGGATGAGCAGATCAGCAAAATGCAACATCAGAACAGGTTTGGGGACTAAAATATGGCTACTGCGTATTTCAGCTCTCTTGACAACTATAGCTTGTATGTGGAATTCATGTACCTTTCCTAAGAATTGTCAAGAGAAGATATTGACCAAAAAATAATTATTTTGCAAGGAGAGAGTTTTTAAGGATACAGTTTCTTAGAAAAGAACTGTTTCGAAAAATTAAAATCATTCGGTGGGAAACAGGTGACATTCTCAATGGCTGCTGCTTTAGTTAACAACAAGGAAGTGAAGTCATCGTTGCTCTAATTGTGTTTCCAAATGGAAAACATCACTGGGAAGCCACCATTTTTGCAATGCCATCAGAAATATATCCCTAGTATCTAAAAGGTATATAAGAAACAACATTGCAGCCCTAGCTGATGTGGTTCAGTGGATTGAGTGCTGACCTGCCAACCACAGGGTCGCCAGTTCGATTCCCAGTCAGGGCACTTGGCTGGGTTGCAGGCCAGATCCCTGGTTAGGGGTACGTTAGAGGCAATCACACATTAATGTTTCTCTCCCTCTCTTTCTCCCTCTCTTCCCCTCTCTCTAAAAATAAATAAACAAAGTCTGTTTAAAAAAATTTTTTTTAAAGAAATGACATTGCAATAAGGAACTTAGAACTATGTCCTAAACAGTTACCCAGCTTCAGCTCCATGGTAAAGAAAAGTGCAAGTGTTGAAATCTAACAGACTTAGTTGCTTGTATAACCTCCCTGACCCTGGTTCCTCACTTTAGAATAGAGGATACTATTACTTTCAATACAGGCTGTAAGGATCTGACGTGGTAAATTATGCATAAAGCCTCACCTCTAAACCAGTCTTCATGTCGCTTTCCAGCCATGTCACTACATATCATCCACTCATTTTAAGTCTTAACAATTTAATTCAGGAATGGAGACGCCGGGGAACAAATGCAGTTCCAGAACCCCGCGTGCCCTAAAATGTGTCAGTTATTTCCTTTCCTTCAGTACCGTTTCCTGGAGTAGTTTCCATCCCCACCCCTGGCGCATTCCTGACTCCCCTGGAGCTCTCGCCGCCCACTGCACGGTTCCAACACTTCCCTGGTCTACGTTGAGCAACTGTGAGCCCTTCTGTCTGTACCATTATTTTTATACACCATGCATATTTAACGGGGAGAACAAGGAAACTCCTGCAGGGTTGGGGAATAGTGATGTCCATGTGCTTCTCCTTGGGGACGTGTGTGTGGACCAGTCCCTTCATTTGGCTGCCATGTCCTGCTGATGAGACCAGAGAGGTGGCCTCAGTCCACACATGAGCCAATCCGCTGTTCCACTCCTGGGCCCAGATCATATAACCAAGGCTGACTATGGAGCAAGATCCTCCAGGAGCAGAGTGGCCCCTCCTCTCTGCTGTCACTTGCCTCACCATCTCAGGGTTTGCAACATTTGTTCATTAAAAAAATAAGTAGGTTCTAATGTCCTACAACATGCCAGGCCCATGCTAGGTGCTGGGCTGAACTGAGTGGATGTGCTCCCTGACCTCGTGGGGCCTACGTTCTAGTTTGAGAGGGAAGCATTGAGTGAGCAAACAAGCAGATGTGGAATTATAAATTCTAAGAAGAACCATGTGAGAAATGAACAGAATGCAGTAAGTGAGAGTTAGTTGCAAGAAGGACCTGCTTAGAGAGGGTGGAAGGCCTCTCTAAGCCGAGACCAGCCCTTCGAAGAGTAAAGGGAAGAGTGTACGCAACACAACGTACATTTTACTGACATACAGTGATGTCATTTAGTGCTAGGCGCTGTGGCTACCATGAGAATGTGGGTGCCGCCTCTGCTCAGTCTGCCAACACTGTGATGGGACCAACGACCGTCACCATGCTCTCCTCAGTCCCACCACAGTGTGCAGAGGCTTTTTTACCCAGCCCCAGAAGAAGACACATCCCACCTGTGGCCACTTGCTCCCCACCAGCCACAGCCCCACCCAGGCCTTGAGGGAATTTTGCAGACACAAGTGGTATGAGTTTAGGCTTATTCAGAACCAAGCCTTTTTTAATTTCTCCCTCTTTTTTTAAATTGTTGTTCAAGTACAGTTGTCTCCATTTTCCCCCGCCCCAGCCATCCAACTCCCACCCTCAACCCTAACCCCCTTTGGTTTTGTCCATGTGTCCTTTATACATGTTCCTTGATGACCCTTCCCCCTTTCCCTCTCCTTATCCCCTCCTGCCTCCCCTCTGGTTACTGTCAGTTTGCAGAATCAAGCCTTCTTGAAAAAAGATTGAAAGCAATAGAATTGTTAAATTATCTTACTGTGGACGGCAAAATTCGTTCTTTTCCCACCCCTCCATTCCAGATTTTTATATTTCAGCAAAATTGACCCTTCACAACTCAATCAGTTCTCTGAATCACGGTTGAAAAAGATGCCTTTGCCAAACAACCCTAATTCGGCATCCAGCTTCCATTGTCTCCTGCACTTTTCTAGAATTCCTTAACAAGAATCTGAGTGTATTTTCTTCTCATTTTTTAGATCACCTGATTTTTATAGAATGCTTTATAATTTTTAAAGGATGTTCACATCCCTTTTTGGTTCTTTATAACAACTCTGTGAACAGGGAAGACATGTTTGGAGTACTAATGAAGCAGAAGGTTAACAAAAGTTATGCTTTCGTTTCTTCACAAAGTACCTCCCCTCTCCAGGCACAAGCTTCCTGAATGTGGAACATACCTTGTTCCAAATGATTGTTTTAACAGGAGAGGCAGGATGGTGGAGTGAAAGCAGCACCGGCTCTGCCACCTAATTAATATGTCACCTTAAGCCTCAGTTTTACCACTTGTAAACAAGAATAACAATACCAAACTCAGAGATAATTTGTGGGGATTAAATGAGGTAACAGGAAAGCACCCAGCTCAGTGCCTGTGTGAGGGTCCTTTGCCCGCCCTTGGCCACTTTTTCTCCACACTTGGGAGAGAATGAACGCAGCAGTTGCATGGAAAGTAGGATCACAGAGCCTTGTTCCCCCCCACACCCTGAACCTCTTCCCCTCCTTTCTTGCGACACCATTCTCCCAAGTCCCATTTTCTCCCCTTTACCAGCCACGTTTAATACTCACCATCCCTCCCCTTTCTGCCACCTCGATACTTCTCCAATGTGCTCCTTCCCCTCATTACCATTCACCTATTTGTTTGATGACTATTTATTGAGTACCCACTATGTGCAGCCATTACACTGGACTCTGGGAATACAGTGGTGAACAAGACTTAATTCTTGGCCATCAGCCTTACTTGCTTTAATTATTTTAGCTTACTAATCTGTGGACAAGAGCTCCTTACTCCAATTCATTCTCAACAAAATTATTGTTACAAGCAATCCAGATCTGTGATGTCATCAACTCTGATCTCATCATTTCCCTTCTTTCAAACCTGAGAGGTTTCCCAAGGATCTCAGAACAATAAAAACAAGCCACATTGAATATTTGGCAAGTATTTTTGGAAGCACTTTACATGTGTTGTCTAATTTAATTAAGTTGGAAGATAAATTTGTTTAGAATGCCCTTAAATCTGGCCATAGCCCACCTTCCCAGCTTCCCCTCCTGCCACTCACACATACAGTTCTTACTTGCCAAAACTCAACAGGACATAAATAAAATTTTAAGTCCATAAACAGACATGTCATGTTCTTTGCACACCTCTGTGCTTTTGAACATGGCACCTCTTCTGCCTGGAATTCCCTTTGCTTAGTTCTGAACCTGGAAACTCCTATTCATCCCTGCAAGCCTGTCTCCTTCCAATGAAGCCAACTGCAGCTCCCCCGGGGCCAAGGTCACCACTCCTTACCCTGCCCTTTCATCACATGGAATGTACTGCCTTGGAGTAGCTGTCACTTTGCCCAGTAATTCCTTGTCTTCCCCACTGGACTGGAAGCTTTCAAGGCAATAATTGTGTTCCATTCATTTCTATGCCCCTAAGCCACCTAGCACGGCTGATGCAGTCCATCCCCGAAGCATATTTGCCAATGAGTAACTGTGTCCCACAGGTGCCTTGTGGGGGTCCCCCACCATGAGGTCACTCTCCGAACAGGAGCTTCCAGTGGGGACCTGGAACTTAGAACCATAACAACTCTGTTAAGGACACAGTGACCAACTTTTATAAAATGTGCTGTGGCTCCTCAATCTGCTTTCTTCCTGGGGCGATTTGCGCTTCCAGTAACAAGCAGTAGAACTCTGTGCTCACTTAGAGTGCTGTGTCCTTGTCCCGTGTCAGGGTGGGTCGTGGTGGGCCTGGGCACCCGGGGAGATGGAAGTGTTGGAAGAATTGAAGAGAATCTTTCTTTTTTTCCTCCTTTAATGTTGTTTCTATGGTCCCCATCACCTATATTATGTGGCTAATAGCCTCCAAAGGAAGCATTTTGCCTAAATTGTGATCAAAGAACAACTGAACACTTAGAAAAGGAGTATTTGCTAAAGGAAGACCAGGAACTTATAATTTCTGTTATTTCATACCCAAATTATCCATCTTCCCAAAAGTTCCCAGCTGTTGGGAATAGGACAATAGGGCAGAAAATATGGCAACAAGAGGCCCTTCCACTTCCTGAGAGGTAATTCAGCAAAGACATAAGCAACAAAACATGCTTAGTCCTGAGCTTTAGGAAACTGATTTTTTAAATTTAATTGAGATAGGGCTCTAAATAGTAAGTATGCCATGGGAGTGTCTGTTTGTCTCATTTGGAAGCTTAGTAAATTTTCTGCACACATGATGATTTAATCATCAGGTAAACTGCACTAATCAGACAAAGCCCATTTGTTCTGTTGTTTTAATGATCAATTCAGATCCACCAGCTTCCTAGTACATTGCTTGTGGTCAATTCAAATTAACTGAAGATATGCATCTATTTGACCTTGCATATAGACAAGATATTAGCCACGGGGCCAGTCCAAGGAATAAATTCAAATTCTAAGTGTAAACACTCTTGAATTTATGCCTTTTTATTTTGAGATGAATGATTTATAAAACCTTTCTCCCTGTAAAAATCCTCATAAGTGAGTACAGTGTTACTATTTTAAAATTAAAATCATCTTTTTTAGCATCATGACTAGAGATTTTTCAGATAGCCATGTAAATGATTATAAAATAGGGAAAAATGTTTGAGAAGTTGCATTTTATTAAATTCCTACCTAGGTGAAATTTTTCTCTCAGATTCACTATTCAAATTATTCAGACTTGGTTTGCCCTAATGCTGTCTTTTTTTTAGGAAGTAAAAATCAGCCATACTTATATAAGATTCACATGCTTCATGAAGCCACGATGTTAATAACACTCGTTTTTTAAATGCTGTGTGTGGAAAGGTAGCAGCATCTCTTTTCTCCCAGCTCCTTAATTAGCATTTCTCATATGCGACATTTCTCCGAGAGACACTGCAGTCAAGGAGCTAAGGATTCTGCACTGATTTTTACCTCTGCTCCTGGCTTTTCCGCAGGGAGCCTCCAACACATTCTGTCCATGTTCGTGAAAAATAAATCTCATTTTTTATGAACCTTGATGAGAGAAGGGATTAAACCTACTAAATAAAAACAAGAAATGCTGGGGAAAGGAAAGCCACTCTTATCTCAGGGAATTGAAATATGGGCTCTCAATATTTGAGGCATTTGGCCTGAAACAGTGTTAGTAAATTTCTTACAAAGTTGAGATTAAAATACTTCTGTTCTTTCATATATTAGAAGGATATTCTTTCATATATTGGCAAACAATTATTCTTTCATATATTGGAAGTAAACTTTGGCATTTAAATTCTTCACCTTTTTTATTTCTTCACAAATTACTTGAATTGCATCAAAAGTAAACCAGAAATTTCAGTAAGATTTAATTTAAGCATGGGTGGAAAAAATTTGGTGTAATCAGTAGATATGATACTAACACTGTGACATTTTCATCATTAATTATGCGTGTCATGGATACCAAGTACCTGCTACATGAATAACATTATATTAATTAATTAATGACATGCCCCATATTTTCATCATTCTAGGGCAATATAAGAATAAATTACCAATTTTTCATCATGCGTTTTTCTGTCTGGCTTAGTATTACCATTATCTTGAAGTAAAAATGAGTAATTTCTCACTGTGCAAATGACATGACGTGTAGGTAATGAATTTAGTGACAATCGCGTATTAAACCTTGTTTTCTACCAAATGCTAAAACACTGCTTATTGCTTGTTTTCATTGGAGCCCTGTTATTTTATCGAATTGCATATGCAAGTGGGGAATATTACTTTTCCATGTGATTGTTCAGCATCTAATTTTTGGGAAGCATTGTTCTTCTCACTGTTTTGTTTTGAGCCCATGAACTTCGTCAACAAGCTTGCAAACCTGATACTTTTCATACAGTGTGCTGAGAACACTTTTTCTTGTTGGAGCATGACTAAATTGGCACTGTCATTTAAAAAGTCTGTTGTTAAGACTATACTTTCAGGGATCATTTCTATAGTTTGTTACTAAAAGGTCTGTTGCTGTTATTTTTTGGAGATTGTTTTGGTCTGTTTGGGTTTAAGTTTTTTTTCTAATTGTTACCTGAGGATATGTTTATTGATATTAGAGAGAGGAAGAGGGAGAGAGAGAGAGAAACATCAATATGAAAGAGAAAAATTGATCAATTGCCTCCCATATGCGACCTAACCAGGGATCGAACCTGCAGTGTAGGTATGTGCCCTGACCAGAAATCAAACCCCCAACCTTTTGATGTGCAGGACAACAATCCAGCCCCCTGAGCCACCCAGCCAGAGCTGCTTGGGTTTGCTTTTGAGCCACCTTCTGATATACTACGTGCTAGGAGGATGAAGAGATAAGCTTGTTTTTAACATGTTCACAAGAAGATTTTGGTCTAGAGAAGGAAACATGTGAACACTGGCTTTAGCACAGTATGATGGGTCACAGGGGCTGGATGACAATGGTTCAGTAGAAGTTTCATCTTTCACAAATGTAGTCATTGAACTTGGTCTTGAATTATTGAAAGGTGAGTAGGGTTCACCTGTTAGAGAAGAGATGAAGGATGTTCCAAAAAGAGGGCAAAGCTCCTGTGCCTTAAACACCTGAAGGGAGTGGCCCACTTTATCACAGATTAAGTACTCTGGACCCTGAAGAATCAATCCTCCATCCCCGGAAACATCACTTCTTTCCACATCTGTGTGAGATGGTTTACTGCAGAGTTTCTCAGCTCGTCCACTGCCCAGGGCAACCCAGTCACTCACCAAGGCCGTCCCCCTGCTTGCCAGGATGGGGGACAGGCCCAGCACCAGCATCAGCGAATGGCTCCAACTTTGTAATGACTCTCCATTTTCCTCATTCTCCCGCTTTGCGGATCATGACAAGCCAAGGCAAAGAGAAGGAAGGAGAGAAAGTTAAAAGGAGCTCACCACCCCCTAAAAAAAAAATTATATATATTACTATAAACCCTCCATTAACTGGAATTTTTACATAGCTAATGTTGTCAGCCCTTGCTTTTAATGCAAAAGACTATGACAACAACTGATCCTAAGTTTTATTTAAAAGAGCAAAACCTGGGATGATGCTGAGGCCAGAGTGCCTTTCTCAGCCTCCTGTGGCAGCAATACTGTGGCCCAGGGACTCATGGTCCTCACAGAACATGGCTCAGGTACCAGGTGGGTCTCCAGATACCCAGGAAAGAATCAAGGGCCATCGGTAAACAACGTTTAGGTAGGGGAGAGACAAAGTGTGTGTATGTGTATATATTAGCTTATATAGAGATTATATGTTATGTATTATATATAATATTTATAATTCTTCCTAAATATTTATATATATCATATATTGGCTCTATATAGAGATCTAGGGAGACTATATATTCTGTACAATATAATATTTGACATTCTTCCTAAATATATTTTTAATATATTTATATATTCTATTTCTAAATATATACATATTTAGGGAAAATTCCAAATGTCATATATATATATAAGACATTTTATATATAACATGTGTACATATTTAAGAAGAATTTCCATAAAGACTCCAACAACAATGAGGGGAAAAAGCATTTAACCATAGAATATACTAATTAAATCATTGAATTAAGTGAAAATTGTGTACATTCTACATGCATATCATTATACTAAGGTTACATAACACACTACCTCATTATCTAAAGGTAATTGAGGTTTTATCATGTAAATATGCAACATTAAACCACTAATGCAGCCCTTGTGAATTACCTTAATTTAAGAAAAAAAGTTTTCATTATCTGGGAATCATTACTGACTGACAGATTTCAGATTGCCCTCAAATTCCCACTAGCTTTTTCCTGGCCAGAGCTTTCTCTGGTGGAATTCTGCATTTTGGAATGATAGTGTAAGAGCAAAAGGAATATTTAAAAATGACAAGAGTCAATTCTATGATGGTTGTATTAATGGATAAATTTGGAAAGACTTTGAGTAAACTGCAGCTCTCCTCCTGTAATAAAGTACCAGTCATTTAGATATAAGCACACAGCCTTACAACAAAATGTGTCCCCAAAAACAGACCAGTCGGTTTTTAAAATATTTATTTATTTATTTGTTTATTTATTTATTTTAGAGAGGGGAGAAGGGAGGGAGAAAGAGAGGGAGAGAAACAGTGATCTGAGAGAAAAACATCTATCAGTTGCCTCTTGTACATGCCCAGCCAGGGACCATACCTGCAACCCAGGCCTGTGCCCTGACCAGGAATCCGATTGGCAGTCTTCTGTTTTGCAGGACAATACAATGCCCTACCCACTGAGCCACACGGGTCAGGGCCAGACCAAGCACTTTGGAACAGAGGATGTGTGCCAGGCACTGTGCTGGGCACTTCTGTTAAGAATTGTCTCAGTGGAACCTCTCAGCGTCTCTAGGAGAGAAATAGCAGTGGGGTACAATGAAGAGACAGAGCATGAATTTTGGAAGTCAGCCCAGACTCACATCCTGGCTGTCACCTACTCTGGCAAGTTGCTAAACTTCCTGAGTCCCAGTTTATTAATTTATATAAGAGGGATAATTACCAACCTTTAAGACTGGGTGGTAAGGTAAATGAGATTATTTGTTTTGCAAAGTCATTTTATACAGGTGTGTTCCCTGCCCCTTCTGACCCTTATAGTCTTGCATTCTTCCCACTAAACCTCTCCTCCCGTCCAAATGAAAACTCAGATATTTCTTGAAACTGTGGTGAAGCCATGTCTTTCCCCATCTTGAACTTGCACAACAGATTTCTTTTGGAGCCTTAACGGAGGGCATTACATTTATTTCTCGTAAGTTGCATCTTTTTGGTGTCAGCGTAGCCTTTCAGCCTGCCCTGTGAGTGGAGGGGAGAGTTGAATTTTTCCTTGGCCTATTACCATATTAAACATCCTTCACAGCTTTATGTCATTGAACAACCTGATAACCATTCCTCTTATGTCTGCTTTGATGCCATTAATGAAAATATTGAATAGAGTAGAATGCAGAGGCAGAGAGCCCTGTGGCATTCAATCAGTGGTCCCCCTACAGGCTGCGACAGCGTCATTTATCAAGTCTCTTGGGTGTAGATGGACAGCCAGCTGTGATCCCACTTAATGTTTCTCTCATAGAGCCCCCCTGCCATTCTTGTAGATCATGAAAGGTTTCATCGAGGGCTTTATTGGAATCAAAGACTATCTCCATGGCATTCTTCTGTTCTGTCAAGTTCATACTAAGAACCCTGTCAAAAAAAAAAAAAAGGAAATTAATACAGTGCAGCAAAAACTTATTTTTAATGAGACCACTGAAGTTTGAAAAGAAGAATGGCTGATGGCACAGGGGTTGTTGCCAGAGGAAAGGTGTCTGACCAGTGGCTGCACATTTCAGGCTGTGGTGTTGATGTGCGGTGGGCTCGGCCCTTCGGTGCAGCACAGGGGCTGGAGGAGCTGAATGAGTTCCCACTTATTGAGACTCATTTGATGCAAAGCACTATGCTAAGTACTGTTCATGTATCTCATTTAATCCCAACTCTGAAGCAGTAGACACACTATTTTTTAACCCCCTTATTTTGGATGAGTTGGGTGGAGCTCAGAGAGGTTAAGTAATTGACTCAAAGTCATTTATAGTGTCAGAGTCGGGCTCACCGAAGTCACCCTGACACTGAGCCCTGCTCCTGATCACCATGCCTGCGGGGCAGATTCTTGTGCCTCGGTGGTGCTGAATTCACTGATGAGAGAAGAGGGTATCAAGATTTCCGATCTGGGCCCTGGCCAAGTAGCTCAGTTGGTTACACCATCATCCCAATGCACTAAAGGTTGCAAGTTTGATATCCTGTCAGAGCACATAAAGGAATCAATCGGTCAGTGCATGTATAAGTGGAACAAGTCAGTGTTTCTCTCTGCCTCTGTTCTCTTTTTTTCTCCCTTACTCTCTCACTCTAAAAATCAGTACATAAAATTTTTATTTAAAACAAATTTCAATCTGGCCTGGCTGCTGTGGCTCAATTGGTTGGGTGTCGTCTCACAAACCAGAAGGTCATGGATTCAATTCCTGGTCAGGGCACATGCCTAGGTTATGGGTTCAGTCCCTGGTCAAGGCATGTGCAAGAGGCAACCAGTGTTTCTCTCACATTGCTGTTCCCTCCCTCTCTTTCTCCCTCCTTCTCCTCTCTCTAGAATCAGTAGAAGAAAGAAAAAAAAAAGTTTTTCAAACTGCCATTGAAGGGTGAGAAGAATTCTCTAACTGTGACCAAAGGCTACCCACCTCCCCATCTTCAGCACTTCCACCCCTGGTATTTAGAAAACTGACTCGGGGATTACTGCTTCCTGATGCACATGGTATAGGAGGAAAGAGAATTTTGAGGGATGTCTCATTAGGATCAATACAAGGGCTAGCGAAATAGCTGGAGTCCAAGGGCAGAGAATACCTCTTAAATGATCAAAGAGTTTACTTACTCCAGATTCAAGTACTCTCCCCAACGATACTGCCAGCACTTGGCTGTCTAATCCTTTCATCCATTGCTTCATTGCCTGAATCTGCCCTCTACTCTTGCTTCCAGGCCCACCCCACCCTGACACTATACCTTCTTTGTTTACCTGGGTTTCAGTATCACTGATTAAATTGTAGTCAAATTGCCAGTCTATTCCATTGGCTCTTTCTGGGCCAGAAAGTCATTCTGTCTCCATTCACCCTGTGGAAGTAATTTGTGCTTAAAATGCAACCTTATTCTCTAGCACTTGAGGTAATCTCCTTATCACCACCCATTCATTACCTCTGTAGAACCTGTGTTGGCTCCCAGGGATCCCTACACTCCTTTCCTACATTCACAAACCATTTGCTGTAAGCATTTATAAAGCATAAACATCTTACCAAAGCGTCATGGCTAGGAGGAATGAGACTCAGAAATACGTATGGGATGTCATAGGTACTAATTTATTGTACACGTAAAAGAAAGAATATCCTGCTCCCCCATGAACCTATAGCTAAACAACACTAAGCAGCCAGAGCAGAGCTTCCCTCTGAGTCACATTTCTCTTGAAATGTATGGGACACTGTGCAGTTTCTGCATTGCCCACCCTTCAGTCCAGCTGGTAAAGGGCGCATTCCAGGAGGCCAGTAGTTCTGTCTGGAGCAACCTGAGTTATAGCCTCAGGAATGGCCTTATTCATCCTACACTTACTGACTACTGAATATTGGATGCTTTCTCTCTGCATTATTCATTTTTAACAGTTTTATCACAATCTAATTACAGATCATAAAATCACCCATTTTAGGTATGTAGTTCAATGCATTTTAGTAAATTTATGCAGTTGTCCAACCATTCATGCAGACTGGTTTCGGAACATTTCCTTTACCCTAAAAAGTTTCCTGATGGCCACGGCAGTCAGTCTTTGCTCCCCGGGGCCATCTGCCCTAGACAGCCATTCATCGGATTTGCTTTCCATAGACAGAGTTTTATAGTTTCTAAAGACATCATATAAGTGGGATCATACAACATGTAATCTTACGTGCCTGGCTTTGTCCCTGCTGTAATGTGTGCCTGCAGTGCATTGCCTTGAATATACTACATTTTAATTATCTATTCACCAGCTCATGGGACATTTGGATTATTTCCAGTTCTCAGCTGTAATTGCCATTTGAGTATTCATTTACAGATCTTTGTGTGGTTATATGTTTTCATTTTTTCTCCGGTTGCTAACTGGGAGTGGATTTGCTGGGTCGTATGGTAAGAAACGGGGTCATAGTGTGAGATATTGGCAATCCTCCAAACAATAGATTTTCAGTTGCATTCCCACTAGCAACATGAGGGTTCCAGTTGCTCCACATCCTCACCACCACCTGGCATTGTCAGTCTTCTTCATTTTAGCCATTCTAATGGGTAAATGGTGAGTCCCAGTTTTATGTGATTCTCCAAGAGATAAGGAGGAAGATAGCCAATGAGGGTAGGGGGAACAGTGGAAGAAAAGGGATTATTAAAAAAATCTGTCTCCTGCCGTCATCCTGCTCCCTCATCCTGAGCCTGTCCTCGGGACTAACAGCAACGTTGGCTTCCCTTAGAAATGCTTCCTTAAACCCTTCACATCCTGCTCCCTCCACACGCCAGCCAAAGTGCGCTAACACCCAGTCCTAAGGAGCAGTAGTAACTTTCTGGGCTAGTAAAATACACAGATTTTTTTAACCTTAATTTTAGCTAGTTTTAGATAGATTTTGCCTCCTCCCACACCACATTCTTTTATCACAGTTGCTGACAAAAAGGGGGGAAAAAACAGAATTGACTTGTTTGAATTCATTGCCTCTCTTTTACCTTCTGATGGAAGGTGTTATATGCAATTAAAGTAGCTAAACAGCAAGAAGAAGGCAGCAAAAGAGCAGAAAAGGAGACCATTTATGATCCAACCATTGAATGATCAGGCCTTTACTTACCTGGGATTGTCTCTTGAGATTGATCGTCTTAAAGCTTCTCCTTACAAATATGGTTATATTTCTATATTTTGCATATTTCAGTTTAATTTCTAATATATAGATATATATTAATATTGAATTTTGTTAAAGATAATCGTATTTACATTATTGACCACATTGGTCATATAATAAGAATCCTAAGTTTTATGATCTCAAAACTGAAAGGAAATAAGTTGAAAAAACCCTCAATAACAATAAATAACCTGTGTAGTTAGCAAAATATAAGCAAAACTGAGGTCTCTTTACTTCTTAAGCTGCAGAGCACTTTTTAAATTTGTGTTTATTGATTTTAAAGAGAGAGAAAGAAAAATCAATTTGTTATTCCACTTCCTCATGCATTCACTGGTTGATTCTTGTATGTGTCCTAACCAGGGATCAAACCTGCAACCTTGGTGTATCAAGATGAGGCTCTAACCAACTGAGCTACCAGGCTAAGGTTTGCAGAGCATTTTAATGTATCAATAATAGTGCAAAGAGATTGCAGATTTTAAATGCTATTAGCCCATAATCACATTTCCAAGAATAACTTCAGATATGGATTATAGCACATATTTCCCATTTTCTTTTGTAACAAAATTTTCCTTAAGTAATCCTGATGATTGGCTTATGAGCAATGCAAACCAAATTTTTCTTAAGAAAACTGAATTTGCAGCAAGCTGTACTTAAAAGTAACTTCACAGGGAAAGTGGTTAAGACCTGATTGGTTGGTTGGTTTGAATTTTTTTTAATCTTCTGGAGTAATGTTTATGTGAAAATATAATCAGAAAATTAGTACCTTCATCAAGAGGTAATTCAGAGAGCTTTACAAATAAACCTAAGATTCTCCTTGATTACAAAAGAAGCCTTTCTACCTCCAGAACCTTAAATGCTCAGAGGCAATTATACAATTAAGGTCTCTCTTTCCATCAAAGATTTTCTCATTTCTTCATAATTAGTATTTCTTGTTTATTGAAACAGACTATCCTCAGAACATGCACACACCCCTATCTGCCAACCCCCCTCCTTCTCACTGTCCTTTGCTCTCTCTGGAGCTATTTAACTTGGAACCTCTTTTCCTCCCTGTAAGTTAACACAAGTGCATTTGGATGACATTTGTCATACAAACTATTATTTGCTGACTATTTAGTAGCAGTTTCTTTGAAAAGTAATAGCAGAAGGAAAAGAACATTTGGAAAATCTAGTCAGAGTGTTTTTTTTTTCCTTAGATGAAGTGTTCAAGGTAAAGGGGAGGAGTTACAGACGGTGGGAGGTAAGGAAGTTTTACATCACCGGCAGCAACTGAGGTAAAGCAACCAAGGTACCACAGCTCGGGTGGAATAGAAAACTCCCGAGAGTCGAAAGGGAAAGAAATAGGGTATGGGCCCTCTTTGCTTGTCCTCTTTGCCTTCCAGAGACATTTCCCCCACTTCATTTGTTGTCCATACATAAGGGGTGAGATCTGAGATTTCAAGGGATGCCCCTTGAAGGGTGTACCCGTGTGCTAGGTGCTGCCAGGGACCCTATGATGCAGCGACACCGTGTCTGACCTTCCAGAGCTGACAGTCCGGTTGACTACTAGAGAAATTCAGAGAAAGAGGTTGCTGTAGTCCAGCGGGAGCAAGGAAGGCTTTCGGTGGATCTTGATTTCATGCTTGCAAGAATCTAATGAAAAGAGGAGCAAAGTCTCCAGACTATGCAAAGGTGTCATGTATGTGAGCCAGAGAGACCTACAAGACACTGTTGGAGACATGGGAGACTGGCTGGAGTAGAAGGAATTTTAGGTAATAGGAGAGAGGGCTGGAGAAGAGAAAGGCATGGTTCTTAATCTAAAATCTACACAGAGATATCCATAAAATCGTACATTTACATAACAAAGGTAATATTCAAAATTTTGCAGTTAGGGTTATTCAAGGATAGAGTAAGAAAGTTTTGAGTTTCTGTTATACTTAAGAGAGAAATAATGCCTTAGTTCAGTGCTTTATAATTTCCAGAGCAGCTTCCTAGTCATTCTTATTCAATCTAGAGAAATCTCTTTTAGTCTTGGAAGGCTGTGTAGACGTATGTATTTGTTGGTTGGTTGGATGGATGGATGGATGAATATGGATACATAATAGATAGAAATACATTTTTCCAACTATTGGATTGACAGCCCTAGAAGACTGGATATTTTTTCTTCCTTGTGGCTCACAAATTGCATAGCACGATGGTATATGTGAAAGACCTTCAATAAATGTTTGTTGAATGAGATTATCATTGACCCTCTAACATCACAATGCAAAGGTGTAAAAGATCACTTAGCTAGAAGAGTGAGAGAAAAAAACACAACAGATATCGTGACCTTCTTCTTCCACCATACCACTGCCAGACATGGATTATTACAGTCCAAGAAATGAGAGAGAAAATGTCACAGTCGGAATTAGATGCCATTTCAAACTAGGATTTCTGGAATTGTGGGAGTGGAAATTGGATGACACACGGGCACTTCTGTCTGGATGCTCTCAGGTGGGAAATGTTTAAAAATTCTAACCAAGGAGGGGGGAAATCCTTCCCATTTAATTGCAGTTTTAGTCCTGTGGATGAGAACAAAGCAGATAAACTTCCACTCCAACTTCCGTCTGGGCATTCCAGACAACCAGAAATTCAGAGAACACTTGCCGTTTTGCTGGAAGAGGCCACTCAGAAGCCAGACAAGCCATCTAGGCTTGCGCGGTAGCTGCTGTCTTTAGTTGGCAAGTAACTAAAAAAGGAAAGTGGGGACAGTCTACCCTCTAAAATGGAAGGGGGATTCCAAATGCAGACAAAGCTGTTTCATCCTAAAGACCATTTAAATAAAAACAAAGCAAAAATTGCTCTCTAAGTAAAATGCAGAAATGAAAAGGATGTGCCGTGACGACTGGAATGGCTTGGGTGCTCAGCAATGCTGCCTGTGTAATCTCCGGGGGACTCCAGCTACATGTGTTATTTCACGTCTGTCAGCTAAATCTGAACTCCAAAATAGCACAAATGCAGAATGTGACACCAAGGAAGATTATGTGGATTTGCCATTTTCCCTGGAGGCCCTGGTCCAGCCGGCAATAAACAGATTGAGATTTCAAGCGGAACATAGAGACATGACTTTCCTTCATGACTCATGTGCATTCTTGCAGTTTTCATTGGTGCTTTTCATGTCATGTCTAAGCAAACATGGCCATGAAAATGGAAACTGTAGCATGATAGGATTTTTTTAAGGACGTAGCATGTTTGATATCCAGAAAAGAATCACAGACTGAACTTCCAACAACAAGGGGGAATAGTTAGTGAATTATGACATGCTTCTCTAAAGCGATACTATGCTAATACGGAGTTACTTAAAATGTCTGCTGAGAGTTGAATATGTAGGAAAGCTCTTTAGCTTTAATACCGGGGCAAGAAATTTAAGGAGAAAATTGTATTTACAGTGTGACCACTACAAAGCATAATCATGGGGACAAAATGAAAGGAAATACACCTAAATGCAAATAGACCGTGGATACCTTGTTCTCTTATTTGTTTTTCTGTATTTTCTGTCTCTACCATGGGAAAGCAGTATTATTATTATAATCAAAACATTGTTCAATTTTTAAAAAACAGATGAAGAAAAAAAACAATGGTTAATTTACATCACCTTGAATTTAACATGTTTAATTTATAGCTCATTAAATTTTAAAAGGAAAAAATAGAAGTCTAGGCACGCTGGCATTCGGCGTTGCTGTTCTGATGTGAGCTATTCAGGGCGAGGGTAGCATCACGGAATTGTCTAGCAGAATTCCCACGGTGAAACCCAGAGACATAAATGACAGTGCCATAATAGTATAGCATTGTCACAGTGCAAAGTCATTCTCCCAGTGCTGGAATTTGCGATGGGGTTTCTGCAGTTCCTCCATTCAATCGACACTGCAGGAAATTTGTGGAGGTAGCTACTACTCTGATGAATGGGTACCAACCTGCGGCAGGCCCATGCTGCTTCAATAACATTCCTTGCCTTTGACCCACATTTCTCGTGATAGCTGTAGTAAAAAACAATAGGAAAACATGCAGTAACTTTTATCTATCGGAACTGGGCAGTTGGAACCCTGTTCTTATGCTCATGTGTATAATAATTTTTTCTTAGTTAATGGTTGAACACTGTAGTTGTTCATGCTCAATCTCTCCAAGCTTCCCCTTTGAGTTTCCCAAATAATTTGTGACAGAAATTCAATGGTGTTTTTTGAGTTGAACTGAATTTTGTCCATGTCTTAGAATAACTAAATCCCCAATATATCACCATTGCTTTACCTTTTACTCCCATTGGTCTCCTTGTACATTGGGTACACCCACACAATAATGAAAACGTACAGATTTTTTCTCTACCACAGTAACCATTGCTCTGGCTTCCCCTCCCCACCCACCCCCAGCTTTTTGAAAACTAAATGTTTGTAAACTGACTAGTCATCAGTCACGGTACGTGGGGTGGTAGGATTTCACTACTTCCCTACCACTTATAATGATGACAGTGATGGTCAAATGTTAAGCTGCTCTCACTCAAGGCAAACCCAACTGTCCTTGGACTTGACTTGCCCATAATGGCTATCTTTCTTTGGAATCCTCTGTGATAGTCTTGCTGATTAGATTTCATATTGTTCAGTTGGAAGTTTTGAAGCCAAATGTCACCCTCCCTGCCACTCTACTATTAGCCAACTGGGACTGACTCCTGAGTTGATGAGGACTTCCTGGTCTTTGTCTATATAGGTGTCTCCCACTATCTGAATGTAGAGCATTCCTATGAGCTGAAATGGCACAAAGCAAAGAAGAAATTACCCTAGGACACATCTTACTGATAACAGATGCACAAAATAAATGGAGATAGAGCACAGATGCTCACAGAGTCCAAAGCTGCAGCGGATTGATGCTAGGATGCAGAGTGTGGTTGCGGGGGAAGGAGTTTGGCAGGCCACCCTCACTGCTTGGGGTGTGCGCTGCCTCTCTAACAGCACCCTGAAAAACAAACACTACTTTTGATATTCACCTTTTTATGTAAAGGTAAAAATCCTCTTCAGATTTCTTAGAGACAACAGGCTTGAATGTAGGTCTATCATAAAAGCAAAGTGATGTAAAGCAAACCTTTCGAAAAGTCACGGATACGTGTCTATGCATTTCACAGGGAATTCTGCAGGGTACCTGCCCGTGCTCTTCTGGTCTGGCTTTAGCACTGCTGTAAGCCTTGTCCAAAACTGAAACTCTATGATTTTAATGTTTCTCAGATGTTTCAAGAACCAGTTTAAATGTTTTGAACGTGACAACTCAAAATAAAAAGCACCATCTTAAGACACATCATGACAATATAAAGCAGTGGTGTAGCTGAGGTATAGGGGTTAACACCAAGAGGAAGAGGATGGTGAGTGGGAAAGAGCAGACTAAAAATCAGGTGCAGTCCTGGCCATGACCTGTCAGCAAGGTGACCACAGACAAGGTACCTGGTATTTCTGAGTCTCAGGGTCTGAATTTCTAAAATGGGAATGAAAATGTTACCCATACGTAATGCACTCAGTGCAGTGTCTAGCACAATTAGAACGTAGAACTAGAACATAGCAAATGTTTAGTAAGTAATAGTTATCATTATCTTTTGTGATACATGATCATTTCTAATAATTAAGGAGTTACCCAAATGTTCTTGATATGAATCATCACTATGTGTTAAATTTTTCATTTTATCTATCTATCTGCCCATCCATCCTCTTCTGGGTAGTTCTGTGAAGGACGCAACAATGGAACTCCAGCAAATGACTCAGTTTACCTCCTGTTGCAGATTAAATGGTATGCATGGAAGAACAGCGTACATTCTTTCGGATTAGGTCTAGTATTAAACCAATAGCTAGAAACTGGATCCATTCCCATCAGTACATATCACTTCAGTGAGGGCTTTTCCGAGGTTAGCCATGTCTCTTCATGCAAAGCACAAGCGAATTTGTTTGACATGATCAGCTAGGAAAATGACCACAAGTCTCTGTTTTTCTGGATCAGGATTTCTGTGCAGCCTTTCAGTCCGTTAGCTGGAATAAGCACACCAGCAAGGTTGCATCTTCTCTGTACCAGGAACTCTGCTGGTTGTTCTCACAATTTCATTCTCCATCTTCCCAGCAACGTTTGAGATTGGCATTAACCTTCTCACTTTATAGGTGAGAAAATGGAGACCCAGGGAGTCAGGTCACTTGCCTACAACTGAGCTGTGCGAGAGTAACCAGAAGTGGCAGAGAGGTCGCACCAGCTCAGTTTCGCCAGTTATTTGTTGTTTAGTGTCCATTACTTGTCAGGATAATTTTGAATGTCTACATTACTCTAAAAAGCATTTCTTAGCAGGACCCAGATAGCACCCTCAGCATCAGATCCAATTACCTACTGGGAGAAAGGCAGTGGAGATTTTCTGGAAGGAATTTACCGGTATCTCCAATAGAAGCCTTTGGCAAAATAAGAATAAGAAAACGCCGTGTTTTTAGACTAACATTGCCCTTTTCCAATGTATTTTGTATTTTTCTGAAATGAGGAAGTTCTTTGATCTTAATGCTTAGAAAAAAAAGAAACAATGCAAGAATACAAAGGCATTTATCTGGATCATATAAACAGCATTGCCTGCAAGTAAGCAGCGCCAGGATCATGTTACTTAGTATATTTGTAAATCATCTGAAAGAAGGAGTCTATGGTGAAATTCCAGATTTGCAAAAACTGCCAAGCTCCCCCAGGTAGCGAAATGCCAGGCTGACTAATATAAATGCAGAAAGAATACACAGGGCTATGTGAGTAGGCAGAAGGATGGCAGATGGGTTTCTGTGTGGACAACTGTAAGGTAAGGAATTTAAGGAGAAATAATTCAAACCATCTTTCCAAGATTAAAGGGCTTTGAACTATCAGCTCTAGCAAAATTAAGAGATTTTACAGTGTGTGTGTTTGTCCCTAGTTATTCCTACTGTAGCTAAAAGGCCAGACTTTTATAGCTAAACCTACTGTATACCTACAGTATACCTACTATATACCCATTGTAGCTAAAAAGATGGCCTTTTAGCTACAGTAAGAAATAAAAAGTGGTTAAAAAATCAAAAGTGGTTAAGAGGGACATTTGAAAAGGAAATTAAAAGCAGAAAATAGTATCCTGTTCAAATGTAAAGCCATCGTTCACTTATACCTGGAATATTGTGAGCATTTTTTCAACAAACTTTAAGTGGTTGTGCGAGGGCAGGAAACGGCACAGAGAAAGAGAATAAAAAATGACCCAAGGGAAAGACGACCTGCTCTGTGAAAACAACCCACAAAGACTGGGGTTCATCAGCCTGGGAGGGTGACGGTTTGTAAAATCATTGGGATGTGGTGCATGTGGACAGTTTAAGTGCTTATTTAAAATCTAAATAAATTTAAGCAGAAAAGTCAATATGATAATTGACAAATAAGCAAATAAAAATGCAACGTTAGTATAGGAGGAAATGCCCAAAGAAATGCTTACCCCACCCCCTTGAAAAGAGAAAAATTTTTAAATCATTTACCCAGTGGGTAGTGTACTTCCGGAACCAGTTATCCAGAAACAGTTGCTACCTCCTAGAATGGCATGTGGGCAGCAGAGGGGTGAATACATTTCTTGTGAATGCATTTATATGTTGTATTAATATTTGGAGATCTGCCCAAACTTTGCAGCTTACCTTGGAGTAGAACAAGCTTTGAAATCAGCAAACCTGATTCAAATCCCAGTGCCGCCTCATACTGGCTCTTGGACAGGCAACTTAACCAGTCCCACTAACCCTCTGTCTCCTCATCTGTAAAGCAAGAAGGGCCCCTTCCAGATGGGGGGCAGGGAGGGAGGATTGTGAGGGGCAGCGCAGGCAAAGCTCCAGGAAGGGTGGGAATGGAGGTTCTTTTCAAATCTTAATTCCCTTTGTCATCTTTTCTACAAGGTGCCCTTTGCTGCACTGTCAGACTTAAAATCCCATCCTAGGGAGACTGAGAGTCCCCCAAGTAGGCAGTGCTTGATTATAACCCTACTTTGCTACTTGTGTCTATATTAACATTCATTCTTTCCTACTCTCGGAACCGTCATTTCAGGCATTGCTTTAGGAGTTGGGGGAATAAGCAATAAAGGCACACCACAACCCTGCTCTCAGGAAGCTGCCTGGGGGAGAGAGGCACACAAACACTACCCCGTAAATAATCTCAGAGAATGAGAAAAAGAGAAACACAAAGCAGAACACGATGGTGTGAGGATGTATGGGGAGGCCTTTGTGAGGCAACAACACCTGAGCAGTGCCCAGAGGGACGAGAAGGCATCCTGTGACAATCTCAGGACCAGAATTCTAGGCAGATGGATAAGCAGTAGTAGAGGCCCTAAGGCAAGAATGCATACTGAATAAACGGTCAAGGAAAAGAGAAGGCCAGTGTGACCTAGCATCCTGAATGGAGGGGAGGGAGGCAGGGACACAGAGACAGACAGTGGGCAACCAGCCCTGTGGGGCCTCGAGGTCAGGTGAGGACGCAGGTTTTATTTTAAGAGCAATAGCAAGCTGTGGGAGACTTCAGCTGGTTAGGGAGAAGACTTGACTTGTGCTTTTGAAGGGTCTCGTGGCTGCTGGGTGGAGGACGGGACTCTCGGGCAGCCTGCGCAGAAGGGGCACCGTTTTCTGCGTTCTCTTCCTGCCCCCACTTCTCTGCCTGCCGCTCAAGACGGTCTCAAGCGGTTATTTATTTCTTTCCAGACTCAAAGGTTCACAGTGATCTCACACGTCTTTCACGGTGCAGAGGTAGCTTTGCACAAGTCTCCTCTCGTTCCTTCATCTTTAGGACATATCAAAATTACTTTTCTCCAATGAAATATTTGACCCAAATGTATGTTTGTTTCAGGTTTTAAAAATCAATTTGATTGGCCACAGGAAACGGATTTTGGCATCTCTGGGAGACAGGCTGCACGAGGATCCACCACAGAAGCCCCCTCGGTCCATCACCCTCAGGGTAAGTGCTCAGTATATTCATTTTCTTCTCCACTCGTATACCCAAAATTTATTCGGGCCATATAATGAAATGACAGAAGCAAAAGATCAGGAAGTGCAGGCTGCTTCCCACATAGCTTACCTTACCCATACAAAAAACAGTCTCACTTCTGATTGTGTTTGGTAAGACAAGATTTTTTTCTTTTTTGGTTAAATGTGTATTTTTGAGATTTAGATACACGTCAGACAAATCTCCACCTTTAAAGAACCCCTCCCGCTACTCCAACCCACACTCCTACGCCAAGAGAGAGGAAATGAGATTTCTGTCAAATTTCTCAAACCCACAGAAAGAAAATCATTCAGAGGCCACAGTTAAGTAAAGATCAGTTTAAAATTAACCTTAGGGTCTTCTGGGGTTTTTTTAAAGAAGTAAATATCCCAGCTTTACCCACTTTAAAAATTAAGGATAGAGAAGCTAGAACTTTATTGAATAAACTATTTGAGCTATATATTTTTTTAAGATTTTATTTATTTACTTTTTTTAGAGAGGAAGGGAGGGAGAAAGAGAGGGAAAGAAACATCAGTGTGTGGTTGCCTCTCACATGCCCCCTACTGGGCACCTGGCCCACAACCCAGACATGTGCCCTGACTGGGAATTGAACTGGCAACACTTTTGTTCAGCAGGCCAGAGCTCAATCCACTGAGCCACACCAGCCAGGGCTCAGCTATATTTTAGAATTATGGGTTAGCCAATCTAGAGAGAAACCTTAGGTGGGGGAGAGAGAAATATAGTGGAAAAGGAAGGAAGGCAAGATGGAAGAAATGGAGAGAAAGAATGAGAGAGATGACTGGGCAGAATAGAGCAGCCGGTGGTCAGTGGATTTCAGAGGCCTGTAAGAACGTTCCTAAAATTCATCCAAGAAGCTGGGATCTCCAGGAGAAGTTGGAGAGTACCAGCTCTGTTCTCTTTATTGAGTCCTGCACTTGCTTCTGATTCCCTTTCTGCAAGTGTTAGAAGAGGTGGGGATGATAAACGGTGAGCACAGCGTGGCATGGAGACGGAACGGCCAGTGACAAGATGCGGTAGAATGCCTCTTATCGGTGAACTTTAGCAAACCGCATCACCACTGCCAAGCAGAGGGTCGGGCAGGAGGGGACCTGTTACGATTTGAGTCTGATTCACTTTTAAAGAAGAAAATGCACAAAGATTTCAGGACATCTGAGAGAACTGGCTCCGGGAGGTAGCCCTTAGGAAAAGTGATTATTGAGGCAATTGGGATACCCTGGGACATTGGAGGCTAGTTAAGAGCTTTGGGGACAGTAAGAGTAGAAATGGGACCTATTTTCTCCCTTGATAAGAGGAGCTTCAAATAAATTGGGAGAAAAATGAGGCTTTCTAGTCTTGCCTTCGTTTAGCTACACAAAAGGGGAGGAAGATGTAGGCACTGGCAGTATAACCATCCTAAAATGACTGTTCATAGGACTCGTCCCCTGCCACTCACTCGACTCTCTTTCCTTCCCCTCCTGCACCCGTCCCTCTGATTCCCTGGAAGAGATTTAGGAGAACAACACACAGAGATGAGATTCCCAAGAAAAAGTGCAGAACCTTAATTTCTCAAAGGAGGCCCAGAACATCTGGGGCGGGTCTGGGATTCAGTACCTTCCAACCCACCTCTTTCTCGCAAACCCTAAAGCCCAGCTGTAAGCTGCCCCTTGTCTTACTTCTGACCGGTTGCCCCAGCCTGGGTCATCTGTACCACTGAAGGTCATCGTGTGTGTCACCCTGCTGTCTGCATGAGCAACATACCCCTGTCCGTACTGTGTCCTGTGCCCCACCTGACTGCCAGACCACTCCCTGACGGAGGATCAAGCCCCACCCTTCCCATTTTAGCATCCTCATTGTGAAATCTGCCAGTGGGAGGACTCTCTGTCCACGTGAGGGCACGGCTCCTTCCCTTGTAACACACGGGACAGTGTCCAGGCTGCCCAACATCTGTGTCCTCTCCCCTGAGATCACCGACTTTGCTGATGTAAGAAAACAGCTGATCCTTTATGCTTTAAGCCTTTGGCCTGAGATCCTTAGGGGGGAAAGTATTAACTGGATATCACCATTCATAAAATGGTGGCACGTCACCCATTCCTTCGCAGTTGATTCAAAAATGAGTCCCCAGCCCCACCATTTGTCTTGTTCGGTATTTCACAATTTTGCAACCAAAGCTTAGCCGCAAAAACGTGGTATTTACTTCATGATGTATTTCCATTCAGGAACCCAGTGGTAATCACACTCCTCCTCAGTTGTCTCCATCACTTAGCCAAAGCACTTACACCACTGGTGGCTCCCTAGACGTTCCTCACATTATCATGCAGGGCGATGCAAGGAGGAGAAGAAATGAAAACTACTTTGATGATATTCCCCGATCAAAACTGGAGAGGCAGATGGCCCAGGTAAGGTGTTAAGAGCCTCTGTGACGTGTTTGCCTTTCACCCATACCAAGCAATGCTTTCTGATACTGAACGATGCCTCTTGTTCACACCAGCTGGAATTTTACCATTTTATGCCATGGCTTTCATTCCCTGCTCACTTGAACGGGACTGAATCAGACCTTTCTGGGAATGGAAGGTACATGTAGGTTCTTGCTGTTTGTTCCTACTGAAGAAATTATGTCCGATCTCATTGCATCCAGAAAGTATTGGCCCTAAAGGGAATAATTACTGTGCAAGAATCAAATTGTAATGAAAATGAATAATAAAGCCTAGATTATAAAATGGAAATCGGCTGGATGACAGGGCAGAAGTTGGAGGAAAGTATTAACTCCAGTGATGTTAATTTCCTCCCAAGTTTACACCTTTGTATGGGCTTTTATCATTGGGACTAGTTGCATCATCTCGTGTCGTCATCTTCAGTAGCTGAAGATGCTGCTGCTGCCCAACACACATAATGGAAAAGAGAGATCTGTCACATTTGGACCTTTTCCATGTTTTGGTATGGCTGTCCATGTCTGGCCTGTCCTCACATTGGTGATGGACTGTCAGAAACTTGAGTTAGCCATCACCAATCAGTAGCACTGTTCATAGAAGCACATTCAGATGGACAGCTGGCCCTGCCGTTTCACTCTGAGATTCAAAGATATGGATTAGTTGACAATGATTGGCAGATTCAACTCTTTTCATCCTCATTCTAGGTTCAGACCGATGTGTTAAGAGGCTTCTCTCTGCCTCCCACACCTCAGATGAAAATCTCTAGGTGAAAATTTGACTGTAATTGCTTCGCCTTGGTTGTTAAATATTTTTCTCAACTGTTTGGTGAGATTCTGTTTTTAAAAGCCTTTGGTAAACATTCTGTGCTGCCACTCACAAAAGAAAAATGTGAAGAGAATGTTCTGGAAACCATGGCTATTCTGCCTGCAAATGCCCTGGGAAGAAAAGGCCTGATATATGGTGTCTCCTTTTAGTTCTCTCAATTCTGAATTGTTCTGGAGTTCTTTGTGCAAGGAATGGAAATGTTGAGATTATGGAGAATCCTTTATTGAAGGGAAATGGAAAATGTAGGAGAGACAAGAAAAGAATAATTTTCTCTTTCTCTCTTGTTAAGTATTGTCTTTTAATCCTTATTACTGTTTTCACTGATGTTCTTTTAAATAAAGAGTCTGAAAGCTTTTTTCCTCAAGCTGTTCATATATTTCCTGCTACTTGTTAGGATTTGTGAATCACACATGTGCTTAAATCTCTCTAATGAGAGCATTCCAGAGACATGCTCTTGACCTTGAACCACATAGTCTCTGTATATTAATACAAATGGGGGTCTTTTCTGAACCCTGCTCTGTTGTGGGTAAGGAAAGATCATACACTGATGAACATTAACTACAACAGACCACGCTGACTTCAGGAGCAGAATCGCCTGTCTCAGTTGCTGATATAATTTATGAAATTTCTCCACATAGTACAGTATTTTCAGAGAGGAAATTAATTACTCTTTCTCCCAGGTTTGCACACTTGGAGGTAATCTAGCAAGACTGCTCACTTACTTTCTTTGAGATTCAGAAGCTGCGGCAGGAGTACCTTTTGAGTAGCCTAGATATTTTTCTTGCCACGCCAGTCAGGATGCATCATGTTCAGGCATCATCTTGCACTTGAGACAATTGAATGAACTTGTATCTGACCAGGTGAGAAAGGCTCCAAAGCAGGAAGAAGGGGTAGATAAGCAGGTGGGTGGGATGTGGTGAGCCATGGAAGGTCTGTGTGAAGGTGCTTCTCCACCTCACGTGTACTGCTCACAGTGACCGAATGACTGATGGTAGACACAGGCCTCCGTCAGCAGCCAGGAGCAAATTAAAAACTTTCTAAAACCCTGCTGTTCAATACAGCACCTTTGCTGCAGAGTAAACAGGAGATGGCACTACAGAAATCTGATCGATAGGAAAAAGGGATTCTGGGATTGCAACTCTTTAGGTTGTGTAATTGCAGCCTTTTATTTGTTGGCTTTAAGAGTGTTTCCTGATCCAGAAATGCCAGAATCTCATGGAGAAATGAACTCTTATGTACCTCTTTAAAAGAGTTCCATTTCTGACCCGTCAAGGTATTAAATACTCAATAATTTGGTTGTTGAACAGTTTTATTTATGTGACTATTCTACCATTCAACCAGTCCATTGATTTTTTTTCTGTTTTTCCTTTTTTCATATTTTGGGTCATTTGCTATAATAATTTTTAAAATTCACTTGCTTTTTAAAACCTATCATACTCTCTCTAGACCATATTCTTCCTCACAGTTACGTGCTTAGCCAATAAAGTCGAGTCTTCCTGGAGGCTTGCATGAGCAATCAAAATCCCAGTGCGCAGGCAGCCAGTTGTTACACCTCCTTCCCACCAGGAGCCCAGCCCCAGCTGTTCCTTCCAAGGGGTTTCTCCCCAGAGGCTTCCTGGAGTTTGGTTGCTGCATGCCTAACCAGTCTGTTTCTTGCTAGGCTGCTGAAGTCCGTCTTCAGGGTTTCTTTCCTGTTGCTAAAAGACAGGAAGGTGCAGTTAAACAGCATCACCAAGACAGACCATGTTTTCAGAAAGCACCCTACTGTGTCAGGTTTATCCGAGCCCCCACCAGAGGGTTCTGGAATTCCAGCCATAGGCTCTTGGTGGCCGCGGTAATTCATAGGCGTTTTTGGCTTCTTAAGGTCTGCTCAACAGATGTTTGGAAATGCTTTGCTTAACTTGGGAAACCAATGCCTAAGAGTTGAATTAAGATACATTTAATGTCCATTCCACATATTCAGTTCATTTGTGGGCAAATATTTTTTAAAAGGTAGCACCAGAGTGGTGTTTAATTACTTGTTTTCATTTTAAACAAGTATTGAAAATACCTGCCTTGGAGTACAAGGGATTTGCAGATATTGTGGCTATTGTTTGCGTTTATTCTGAAAAAAGCAATATTCTGCCTCAAATTGTCTTAACTGAACATGTGAGAAACAAGATTGAGTTTAGTACTAATAGCATTTTTTAACCATTAAGATTAATGGTGTAAACACATCTAAAAAATGGGTTTCCCATTATGCCAAAAACATTGCTTTTCAAGACTATAATTCTAAATTGGGCACATCAGCTCAGAAGTTCTGAAATGGTCCCCTATTTCCACACACCTAATAAATAAATGTTGCACTCACATTCACATAATAATACCTTAATGCATATAGAGCTTTTAAACTTTCAAATCACTTCCACATCTGTTGCCTCATCCTAGCACGAACAAGGAAATCACGTGGAAGATCAGCTCTTAAGTCGAGTGCTGTGGAGATGAGGCAGTAAATGAAAATATGGAAAATATATCAGAAGGAGGAAAAAATACTTCCAGTATTTGCAGCCTAATCTTAATCTTTAGAAATTTTCCTGAACGACGTTTAGTAGAAGCCAAAGTCTTCCTAAAATGAATACTAAAGGAGAGTAATGGAATTAATAAAGTTTAGAGACACCATTCTTCAAAGTTATGAAAAGAGTCCCCCAGTGTGAAACTTAACACCATTTATAGAACTCCTCCACTTATAGAAAATATTTATGGAAAAATGAAATAATACTTCTATTTTTACAAAATAAAATAAGTCTAAAGAGGAAGAGAAATGCGTATTTTTGTACACACTTGAGCTTAATATTAATGAGGAAAATTCATGACGTATAAGTCCTTGTGCTTTGAATACTCTCTTCCAAATAAAAATATTAACATTCCTGGGGCAATGACCTTATCTGATGACCACAAACCTGCAGCAGGCATGATCCACATTTTAAAGACCTGGAACCTGAGAAACCGCATGACCAGGTGTGGTAGCATAGCCTAAGAGAAACCAAATTAGATCTTGCGTGGAGCAGTGTGTTGGGCTCTATAGAGGCTTTGTCTAAACTGCTTCTAAATCATAGAAAGTTGATTCAGTTCAAAGCCTAATATTTTCTCATCCAAACAGTAGTACTTAGTGAGTACGACTAGATCAATTTCTTCTCTATCTGAAAGCATTTTACCTCTTATGTTACTTATTCAAATATTCTTTTTATATATATATTGTTAAAGGAGAGAAATAGAAACCGCGCCAGGTAGAAGCCCTGCCCTGGCCAGATCTGTGCTGGGCGTTCCAGGTGTGGTGTTTTAGTGAATCCTCACAACGGCGCATTCTGGGCAGAGGAAGCCCAGCTGGGTGAGGGCCTCGCCTGCCACAGGTACCCAGCGCAGCCAGCACTCAGACCCCGCTGTCCTGGTCCTCTCCTGGCTCCTCCTGGTCCTGATGCTCCGTGGGCTGCCTCTGCTTAAAATGGTACAAAGTGTTTTAATAACAGCTCAGCTAACACTAATTTCTCGTGGGCTACAAAAGATGACACTTACAGAGACCTACTGAGCAGATCGGGCATCCAATCGCCAGCAATTGAGTGGAAACTTACTGACTCAGCTCATGGTAATCACACGAAACCCTTTATATGCGGAACAGCAATAGTTGTATGTTGATCTTTTCAGTGGGAACCCACCCTGCACTTCTAGATAGAACTCTGCCCTTCTCCTATGTTCATAAAGAGCTTTGCACCTAGGTGTGGGGATTGCTGCATTTACGGACTTCTTGCATGTGGGTTTTTCCGAATAATGGGGGCTGTTTCCTTCGTGGCTTCTTCAGCTGCAGTTCTTTTTTGGTTTCTTTCTGGCTATACCAGGGAGTCATGTGGACTCCCTAAACTTCTGTTTTCTTGTCATAGACAATGTGGGTCATGCCTGCATCTCAGATTTGTGTGTATCAGATAAGATAATTCATGTGAAAGCATATTTCAAACTTTAAATCACTATATATATATATATATATATATATATATATATATATATATATATATATAAATGATATGGCTAACAATTCAGATATATCACCCATCAGTCCCTAATTCCAAGGCCCTAATTTATCAGGAGGCCAATCAATGTCAAAGCTATCAGATGGTTATAGCATTTTGTAAAAACGATCTTTTTGTTCTAGTGTTATCCATGCTTAGAATGCATATTGAGAATGGAATTGGAAGTCTCCTCTTTGTTATTTTGCTGCATGAATATGAAGGCTGCCAGGAAGCATCCACCGTGATGGAGAAGGGGTCTGTGCAGGGGGATCATCAAAGCCAGGGAAAGCAGGGGAGATGGAATAGTTCTCTGCAAGCACAGGTTCTCAAAGTGTGCGGCACAGAGAACCTCATAGTATTAGCATGCTGTCCCCATGCAGATAAGACAACACATTGGAAAAGAAAGGATTGGGTTTTTTTTCCTTAAATGAAATTTAGAACTTGTTAGAAATACACAGTACACAAAATTGTTAGCTACAGAAGCATGACCATCTTAGGAAGCCGTGAGGCAAATGCTTACCCATCTCTGGAAAACAAGGAAGCTTGTTATTTATTCTTTGATACTTTCGCTGGGAGGGAAAGCCTGTTGTTCCTAGAGATTCTTCCCACTGTTCCGACATTATGGGGATTAGCAGGCTGAACCTTCAGAAAATAGCATGACTGTGATAAGAGCAACAGCGTTTTAAGTCATTTTTCCCCCCAACTAGACAAGTTTTCTTATCACTGTGTTATATCAGATTTTTTAAAATGCCCATAAGTTAGTGGCTATTTTTTAATTCAGCTTTTCACTACCTAGCCACATCTTAGAAAGGCTGAGCCTATCCATGGCTTCAACATTTTCTTCATGAAGGTCTAAAGAGCAACTTAGGATTCTTAAACACAGACAGATGATATGTAACCAGAAGAAAAAGGTGAAGAATAAACCCAGTAAGCTCTTCCATCAGGAGCTCCCAACTTGACAGTGTGTCTAGATGGCAAGTTGACACACCAGCTTCAGGGGTGACTTGGAACATGGGTGACATCTGAGCCCTGTCTCAAGCCAGGAACTCTGGACTTCCAGCCACCCGTTCCTTAAAGCCCAAGTGGAAAACGTTGCTTTCGGACTTGAAACTTAGACCCAGTGGGTTGTCCACCTTGTTTATTAATGTGGACAGTTAATTGCCTTTTCTCAAAATCTACGTTGCTCTCCCTGCGACAACTTTGGGAGTGGAAATTCTAATATGATGAGTGTCCCTCAGGCCACATGTACATGTTATTCTCTGTCCTGTTCATTGGTCTTTAAAAAGTAGTGGGAAGAAGTGGGAGGTTTTTTTAGGTTTTGATGCTTTTCCTAAAAGTCTTGGTTCCTTTATTCTCCATCAAGCCCCTGAGTGAGGCAAATCAGACGTCCAGGAGTTTATTCTGACAGAGGCCGGACAGACTGAAACGCCATGGGTCTTTCTGCTAACCTTCCTCCATGCTCTGGGACTTAACCAAGGTGAATGTTTCCAATTAAAACCAGACCATGGATTTTTTAAAAATTCAATAGAAAAGATCCTATTTTCAACCTAATAAATAAAAAATCCGACAATGTGTAAACACCTTATGTCAGTGCCCCTGACCTTGTGGTATTTCGTGGTGCCTTAGGCTTGCTGACATTGAGCAGCTTGTTCACAAAGAGGCGCACCAGGCTATTTTCCCACTTGTTAAATTTTTGGAATGTTTCTCATTATATTCAGTCCAGTTCTTGGGTCCACAGGTCAGAGTTTTGGTTGGTATAATCTGACCTTGCTCAATTTCCAAGGGTAGGAAAATTCTCTTATTCTCCTTCTCCTGTTTCCTTTTCTTTTTTCAGTGTTAAAAAAAATAGAGGCTTTTTTAATGTCTACAGGAAATAGGGCTGATTATGCAGTACTGTCTGAGTTAATTCTGCTTGTATATGACTCTTCTGGATGCATGCAAGTAGCAAGAATTCAACTCAAGATGTCTTAAGCACAGAAGGACATGTATTTGAATCATTTCCTTGCAAAGTCCAGGTAGGCCTGATCCCAAGGCTCGTGTGATGTCTTGCCCTCTGGCTCTCTCTCGTCTGGGCTGGCTCTTTTCCCAAACAAGCTTTCTGTACGTGAGGGGAATTTTAAATCCAATTCTGGTTAAACCTGAACGGATGAGAAAGAGGGTTTATCTTTCCAAGAGTTCCCTCAAAAGTCCCAGGATGGAGTCCCGCAGGTTCAGATCTGTCTGGTTTGGATCACTTACCTGCTCTGAACTAATCATGAAGGAGTGTGTGTGCGTGTGTGTGTGTGTGTGAGTGTGTTGGGAGGTAGGTAATTAACCAGGCACAGGTCATGTGCCTGCAGGTGGTGTTAGCTCCCATTGAACCACATGGACTGAGGGGTGGGAAGGGAGCCCCTCCCATGGAGTCTAAGGGCCATGGCCAGACGTGGATATGGTTTCCAGGCAGACAGAGAGAGCACTAGTGGTAAACCCACTTTGCTCTCTGAATAAACCCACTTTGCCTTTGAATGAGAATGTGCAATAGAACATTGTTACGTCACACAGGTATTGACTCCATTTTTTCATACTCAATTTGATGCGATTTTTTTAAGTACCCGATTTGAAGTAATGAGATCAGGGTGAAAAATTCCCATCTCTGGTATCTATTACCTCTATAATTTTGAACAGGGCTTTTAGCTCCTCGGAGCCTCAGTTTTCTCTTCCCAAAGTGAGATTAATGCCCACCTTACGTCATTGTTTTGAGGCACAAATAAAGGAATATCTGTCAAGGTAGTTTACAAACTACAAAGCTATATATTGGGGTTGCTTTAGAAATTATTATTGTTATTTTGAAATAACATCTAGCTTTCTTCTACACCGTGGTTTTTCAACTGCAACTGGGAATAAATGAATTTTAAAGGAAAGCTCATGATATGTAGCTCTGCTCTACAAAACCATTGCTATCTTCCAGCTTGTAAACCCAAAGTAATCCTTCTCCACTGTGGCTACAGAAACAGTAGCTCTTAGGAATGCAAACACTGTGCAGGCCCCTCTCGTGTTAGCACCTGGTTAGCACTGGAGCTCCTTGGAAAGGCTTTATGGAGGGTACTCAGACACTTTTAAATACTTTATGAGTTAGCATATATCACTACATTTTATGTCAAAATATTTTATTTCCCTTTAAATGTCGGCTGTGTACGGACAAGGGCCGACTGACTCTTCCTTGGTCATTTTTTAATTCCCTGTAATGAGCACTCACTCCTCAGTAAACTCCTGCTGACCAGGTTACTCACACAAGGCTCAGGGTGGAAGCAGAGCCAGGAGTCAAACCCAGGCAGTCTTGCCTCACAGCCTGCACGGTCACTGCTGTCTCTACACACTGGGTACACGACACATTCGGGAACTTCTACAACCCCAAAAGGCTCCAGTGCAATGTTTTGAGTCCTTTGACAAATTCTATTAATATCTAAACCTTGAGGTAAGTGCAAGGTTAGTAGAGAGTTGAACCTCTAAAGTAGCATGCATAAGCACTGTATTTGAAGAAAATCCTTCGCTCTTGACATCCAATTTTTCATTCTTTACAAATCAGGGACAGCAAACAATGGCTTCATGTCAATAGCTGTGAAATGAGGCGACTCCTGTTCTGCACAGGTCTCTGATTTAATGAGGTTTGAATACAGCATCACACGAGGCTGTGTTTTTATATGCCTTAATGCCCTCTAGACGATTCTTCTATTCTCCTATTAAAGAAAAACGGGATTTTAGGGTGGGAAGGGGCCAAAAAATGTATCTAGTCCTGTCTCTTGATGAGCACCCTTTGTAATGCATACTTAACAGACACCCACAAGTTTCCACTTAAATGTGTCACTGGAAAGGTGGCCCCCACCTTGTGAGGCATCCCCATTGTTGGGAAAGTTCTAATTGGTAGAACTTTCATCTTATATTGAATTGACGTAAGTCTTCCTTAAACTCCTGCTGTCTTCCAAAACAACTAAGAAGAAACCTGCTCCTTCTAGCTGAGAACAATTCCTTTAAGACAATTTGATGTCTTCCCTTCACTATATTAACCACATCCAGCTCCTTGCCAGTATCGTTCTGGTAAGTGGGCTGTGGGTTTCGCAGCATGCAGATTCCCCAACTTGGAAAGTTTTCTAGCCTTTGTTAATGACCATGAGTCATGCCTGCCTTCTCAGCCCTCAGCCATGGGGGTTGGGGGAGGCTGTTTAACCTTAATGCAGGATTTTACATTAAAGTTATTACTTTCCAGCTAAAATAGTTTTATCAAACTTACTTAATCCTGGTCTATCTTTTTAAAACTTGGTCAACATTCTGTGTATCAGTGATCCTTCCTGACTATGTAACGTGCTCATTTGAAAAGCTTACCTCAAAAAAGCATGGTTTTCAAATAACCCACGATTTATTGATTTCAGTGTTGAACAGACAGAACTGAGGGCAAAACTGTAACCTACCAGACAGTTGTTCAGTTTGACCTTTTTTCCCCTATATTTCCCATACAGATAAAATGAGGAAATAATGGGGGTCTCGATAAACATCACTGAGTGAATGGCTTTGTCTGATGCCTCTTTTCTTACCAGAGGCAGGAAGCAATGTTAAGCGTATGGCTAATAAGTGGGTTTAAATAAAGAAAATGACAGCTTTGGCTTGCAAGAAAGGAACATAATATGTATTTTAAAGAGATGTTACAGGCAAAGAACAACGTTACTTTGCAAAATCGAGTTTCTTTGCAGCAATTCATGTTACGATAAAAAGCTGCTGCTTTTCTGAATATTATTAATATTTCTGCTTTTTAGTCATCTTGAAAATTGATTGTGACGGCATCCAGACCTTGAGGGAGAACAGGTAAAGCGGTCCATATTGTAATAAATAGCCTGCTCCCAGTTGCCCTAAATCCCCTGCAACACCCAGAGAACCTGGGGAGCTATACCACAGGATCGTGATTTAGTGTCCCATTTTTTTCTTTGCTCTATTTTTTCCTTGTGAAAAAATTTTGTAAATAATTGTGTAATGTCATTTAGGGCTACAATTGTCATGTTAGGGAATGCAAGTTATATATTATCTCTACAAATGAATAGCAGGAATCTCATAGCCTGTAGTTCCCTCCTGCTTTGGCAGCTAAAGGCTTATTTTATGTGCTAGCAGTACCAGAATCAGAGAAGGGAGGGAGGGAGGGAGGGAGGAAGGAAGGTCTGTCAACTGTAATTAAAAGACTAAAAATATATTTTAATTTTGACAATAATAAATGAATGAATGAATGAATGAATGAATAAACAAATAAATAAAAAGGTCAGTGGTAAGAAACCCTGACTTGAATTGTTCACAGTGCACTTGAAGAGAAGAGTCACACACAGTTGGTTCGGGGGCCATGTAAGTATCACCAAACTCACCTGAAAAGGAGAGAAAGAGGGTCATTCCTGTACCTACAACAGAAGAAATGATAAGATGCTGGGCCTGGGGGTACCTTGGAAGAGACAGAAGGTGGTGATGTTCTGATTTCCAGGCCGGGTTCACTTAGCACCCATGTTCGCTTAGCACCCATGAAAGAACAGGCTGTGGGGCTGTTACTGCTAGAAAAGATGCAGACGAGGTGCTTGGCTGAACTGAATTTGTTTGACCCCATCCTTTGACAGACCTCATCTCATTTTAGTCTCCGCTCGAGGAGCCGCGGAGTCTGCTGGCTCCTGACTGAGGCCTCCTTTGTTGGCGTGACCTTTTTTCTTTTGCCTTTGAAGTTGTTTTGTTCATTCTTCAAGTTTGTTTTTGTTTTATTATAGAAGCCCTGTCATCCAAGAGAAGGAATTGACTTTATTATTCCTTTAGCTTTTGCTCAGAACCTTTCTTGTTTCTTGTTGGATTCTTTCTGGTCGATATCTGAACACCCTTCAATGTGAAAGAATGATGACAAACATAAGGAAGACACAGAAAAAGCCAACTTTTTTTCAGGGCTAGAACAAGGCAGACAATTTCATCTCTGACAAAATCTGACTGGAGGGTTCTATTCATACAAGTTTCTTTATTAAACTGGTCACACAGCATCGGTCCACTCCCAGAAGGTCTTCAGGACCTAACTGGTATTGACATGATGGGGGTGTCTTTAGCTTGCTCCATTCCAAGACCCACCATCAGTGACTGAATCCCAGTTTACTACTGGTTCTAACAACGGAAAAAGGATGGTGTCCATAGCGATTACCATCCCGTAGACATCAACAAAAAGCAGGGCAGATTCCTACTCACTTTGCGACTCAAGTCTCACACCCAATTGATGAGCAATAACTATCTTTGAATGAACATCCAGGTGCCAGGCAGACAGGTTCTTATGCTCTAAAGGTTTTTTTTTCACATTTTCAATTTCTGCTCAAAAGAGTAATCCCTTGGCAGTGGGGACAGCACAGACTTGATTTGGATATAAAATGCTGGGTGCTCAGAGCGAGTGACATTGAAGGACGTGAGGGAGCCAGCCCTGCAGCATGTGGAGGAAGACCATTTCTGGCAGAGGGAGAAGCACATGAAGCAAGAGTGCGCTGTGCTGTTCAGATGCAAGTGAGCAGGAGAAAGGACTGTAGCGAGAAGGGCACAGAGGGAAGGCGGGCACGCTGGCAGGATGGCAGTCCTGGCGGGCACGGTTAGGACTCTGAATTTCCTTCTGAGTTAAATGGAGCAAAGTATCACGATCTGGCTTACACATTAAATGAAGCATGTTGGCTATTGTATTGCGGATAAGGACTAAGGGGGCAAAGATGAAAGCAAACCCGTGAGACCAGTATGGAAGCTAATGAAATGATCCAAGTAAGAAAAGGTAGTGGCTTGGGCCAGGTAGCGATAGGAGAATGAGAAGATTTTAGAAGTAGATTCAATAAGGTTTCCTGCGGGGCTGAGTGCAAAATGTGAGTAAAAGGAGGGCTCCAGCCAGAAGAAGGGGGTCGGCATTTGCTGAGGTAGGAAAGCTTAAAGCAGAAGTAAGGTCATCAGAAGCTTCATTTCAGGCATTTAATTTAAAAGTTAAGATGCCTATTATTCATCAAAGTAGAGGTGTCAGGAGGGCAACTGGATGTCCAAGTCTGGAGTTCAGAAGACAGGTCTGGGCTGGAGATACAAGTTTGAGAGTTGGGACTAGAGGAGACCACCTAGTCCACCCTGAGGCGGGGAAAGGCTTGAGCACTGACGCTTCAGGGATCAGAGGATGATAGGATTTAGGAACCAGTAAAGAGGTTGAGAAACGGAAGGCGTGATCACGTGTGTCAGATAGGTCAGGGCAGATGAGCAGCAGCTGGGCTTGGTAGAGCAGAGGGTACTGAGAAGAGCAGTTTCAGTAGAGTAGGCTCGGGTGAGGACAGGGAAAGGGAAGGTGGAGGTTGCATGGATACTTCTTGGAGCATCTTAAAGAACAGAAATTGAGCAGGGCCTCAAGGAGGATGTTGGGTCAAGGGAAGAAGCCTGTTTGCTTTGAGTAGATGTTACAGCACTTTTCGAGAATGCTCCAGCAAAGCAGGGGGTGGAGGGGAATGGATGATGAATAGGAGAGAACTTACTGCAAGCTACTGGCTTGCTACCAATTGAGCGAAAAAGAAGCTCACCTTTAGGAAGAAAACTGTGGAGACAGGTGATGTACTTTTATTTTATTCTTAGGTTTTAATGCAAATATGTCATCTTTTCTGAACTGAGTTCATGATAACCTGAGATACAGATGGTAACAAGAGCAAGATGTATGTCGTATTTTAAGAAACCACTTCCAGAGTCAGGAGACAGGTGTGAACTAAAGGTAAAATTAGACACCTTCAAATTTCTATTAACTTCATCATCAAAGAAATAACCATTATTAATTATATCTGTTATAAGACTACTAGATTTTTATTTAACCCCCATTTATGTGGATTTCGTCATAATTCGGGTTCAGATAAACTTCATTAGCCTTCGCAGGAAATGCGGACAAGGGAGTGAGAGGATATTAATGAACAAATGAAATTGCAAAGGGGGTTTTAATGTCCTTTTATAGGATTATTTCCGAGCAGCCCTGTAACATCCAGGCAGGCTAATTACAAAGGTTCCTGCTCTCTTCAACCAAGCTGGCGTCACTTTTTTAAACCCTTATCAGGAAAAATGAGAACTTTCCTAACAAGAAGTCTGCAGGGTTGATTTCTGGTGCATTTTACCAGAAGCGAGTCTGCAGTGACCAGTTTAAAGGCAACAACAACCTGGACCAACTGGGGGTGGTGATGAGTAACATTAACTGATGTTCCTGCGGGGCTTTATTATGAACCAGGACATTTCTAAGCACAGTCTGGGATTCTGCTCATTCCGTGAATGTGTTTGACGGCCTTCTCTGTTCCGGAGGTCCCAGGAATTTAGGTCCTAGAAGCTGTGAAAAAGTTGAGAACGTTACCTCTATCAGGAAGCTTCCCAGGAGTGGCACAACAAGCCCGTGAAATATGTAGGCCAAGCACTATTATTATTCGTCTTTAGATGAAGACATCCTAAGGCTTAATTAAAACTGAGATTTAAATCACTTCTGTTCTAGGAGTTGGGGCCCCAGGTGACGTTTTATTACTTGCATTATATTTTCCTTCTCAAAACTTTTCAGAACTCAGTACTTCAATACATGTTACACCCTGAAATATTATCTTCTTAAATATAATGAAATTCTTCAGTGGAAACTTCTGTCTGTAAAAAAATTTTACCCCAGCATTCAGCCTAATGCCATGCGTCTGGAGGTGCCATTTCATGGTATAAAGGCGCCAGTGAGAACTGGCCCTCCTGAAGTCCCTGCTGCGTGAGCCTGCCTGACCCTTTACTGCCCACAGGGTTACTAGGATGTCGGAAATGTATCGGCTTTTTTTTAAAAAACAACCTTCAAAACTGAAATACAATGAGGCTCTTTTTTTAAAAAAAGGCTCTTTACCATTTGCACTGAGTCACCTAAGTATTAGAAAATAGAGGTGTTACTTGTTCTAGAATTTAAAACATAGCTTAGAGATGGAAATTGTCACCATTAACTTCTTTAAAAGAGGTGTGCGCCACATGTGAGCTCTCTGCAGTATATGTGACTAGAGGTGGGTTTTTCCGCATGAGAAAATTTTTATATGAATTTTTTTTAATGTACGTATGTTGTGCGACCCTCTTTTCCCTCCTCAACTCCCTGGCAACTTTCCGGGACTGTTGGGAGATACATTCACATGACGGGATGCTCGGTGGGAATTTTCCTGTAAAAACCGCACATTCTGAAGAGAAAGGTGCACCCTGGCCAGGGGTTACCCAGGGGTGGTGGCCCTGCTCTGCCACACTCACTACCAGTCTGTCCACACAGCAGAGGCTGATGCTGGGGGAGCGCAGGGAACGGTCTGAGCCACTGTGGAAAGCGGTGAGGCTTTTCCTCCCTTCCATGGGAGGGGAGAGAGTGTGTCCCCATGCACTCCAAGCCCAGCGAGAAGGACTCCGTGAGGAATACTCATCCAGAGTGGGGGAGCCCCAAGAAGGGGAGGCACATCATTTTCCACGGTTGGACCTCGGGCAGCAGACGCACGTAGCACCAGCCTGAGCTGAAGCATAGAGATGTGGAGGGAGATGCCCTGGCAGAGAGGGGAGAGGTCGCCGAGCAGCCTGCCCTGCATGACAAGGGTGTGTCCATGTGATGGGAGTGGACATGCAGAGGGAGGCTGGGCTTCCACCTTCTCCCCGGAATCCCACCCGTGGTGCATTCCTGCGTGTGCTTGAGGAGGGCTCCGTGCAGGGAGCCAAGGTAGAGCCAGATCTCGCAAGCCAGGAACTGTGCAGTGGAGACAGCGCCCCTCCCCTGCAGAGCGCTACGAAGAGCTCACGGGGATACAGTCCAACCCGGGACAGGGCTGTTCCTTCAAGAGGGCATCAGAGGCCACCGTAGTGTTCCCCTGACAACCAGTGACAACCATCAGACACAACTCTGCCACTACCAGATGAGAAAAATGCCCAGGTCCTTCTGTACTCTCCTCCCCAGCTAAGCACATTGGAGAAGGTAGAGTTTGGGGTTGGGGACATCCAAAGTTGACCATGACACCCCAGGGTTTTTAAGCCCCAGGACTGGCCTGTGGTGAAGGAGAGAAATGTTGGAATCACACATGACACTGGAGTCTTATACAGAATGGATTCTTCAAGACTCAGAGTGACCAAGAAGTCATGCAGTCCTCCCAAAATGTCGGTTGGCCTGTTGCCCATCAGCGAGGAGCAACGGGAACGGCCCGTGTAGGAGTGATGATGGGGAAACAATGACTTCCAGGTATTTGAACCCCAGAGGCCTTGAGACTGTTCCATGAACAGTAAAGTAAGTGCCACGTAACTGGAGGGTCCCTCTGCCCTCTGGTGAGGTCAGCAGCAGGCTGGCACTCCTTCCTAGCTCTCCCAGCGGGCTGACATTCCCTGTGTGTCCTGAGCACGCCACTTCACCTCTCCGAATGTCAGTGTCTTCACCTGTCAGATGACAGGTAGTCCCTACGTTACTTCTAGCACTGAAAGTCTGTGGATGTTGACATAGAAGAGGTAGCTCAGAACTGTGGGTGAGGGTGCAGAAAAGGTCAGGGGTGCCCGAGGGTGTGTGTGCGCCTGTGAGGATTGTATTCCCACGAAAGCATGGGGTTAGTCTATTTAATTCAGGGGGCAGCTGTTGGGAGCTGAGGCTGAGGGGATAATGGGCCCAAGACTGAGCTTGCTAGAGACTTCCTTTTTGAAAAGTAGGAAAAGGAAGATGCCCCTGTGGAAGAAAATAGCATGAAGTTTAGAGAGGGAACCGGGAAGAGCAGAGCTGGTTTGAGTGGGAGGTGGTCAGAGGTGCCTTTTGGTCAGACCCCAAGGATCTTTCTTGCTTAATAGAATGCCTGCAACCTGACAACCTGTCCCCAACAAGCCACCCAGATGACAGGAGGGATGGAAAGCAAAGATGTAGATGTGTATGGAGATGCCATTGTAATGGAGAGAGATGTTAAATTTCTGGTGAGCGTTTCTGGGAGGGTGGAGGTGAGGGAAACACTGAGCCAGGGAGAAGCTTTCTTCTCCTTAAGTTGTTTGCCGATGACAGAGTTCTTTGCTGGGTTTCCAGACCATATCGTGCATGTGTTTTCATCTCCCTCCTGCACTGATCTCTGCACTGTCTGCTCATGAATTCTCAGGATGTTCTCCGTGCTTGCGGAATACTTCAGGCGCTCTGCCATTTTCTGATTCAATTTCACGGTGCCTTTTAGAATGATAGAATTCAGGAAAAGAACTCTGTAAAGGTCAGCCAGGAGCCTAGTCAGTTTATTTGGTGGTTTCTACTCTAACTCCTGGGAGGGGTCATTGCTTGGTTTGGTGTTTGGTCCTAAGCAGACTTTGTTGCCTGCCAATACTTGTTAGTTACGAGATGGGCAGTGGCGCCGTGGTGGGAGAGCGAAGGACGGAGCTGATTCATGAGGTGCACCACCGCCATTCCCCAAAGTTTCTGCTTGAATAGCAGAGCTGAGCTTGCCCCACCCCGACCCAGCCTCCTTCCCGCCACCTCTGCCACCGCACACTCCCACTGCTGGGCAGCACGCTGACACTTCTCCCCTTGGTAGCCACAGAGATTTGCCCTTGAGAACTCTGGAGGGGAAGATATCCCCTAGGTTTATCAAATGGAGCAGTGACTAAATTACACAAGTCATTTCACTGCATTGCTTGCTCATGGTCATTTGAAGATAAGAAAATAAAGATGTTTGACCTGTGTTAAAGGTTTTTCCCCAGCTTTCTTGAAAGTATTGATCCTCTGAAATGAACGATGTGAAGAGGGAAGCGATTTCTGTTCTCTTTGGCAAATGTAAACCGTGGCTTGCTTTTCCCAGAATGATTGGTAATTTCCATGATACAAAGCTAATACACAAATGGCCTTTTTCTTTTTCTTTCTAGCCAACCCAAAACATTTTTAAGTGAAAGAATGGCTTGGAAGTCAATTATTAAATCTTTGGGCAGTTTTTGAGCTTTTTTTTTTTTTAAAGAAATGTGATTCTTTGCTTTTTATTATTTTCCTCTTTCCTCAATGCTACCTTGGTAGCTGCCATGTTTTAAATATTGACAAGATGAGATAGTTTTCTGTTTATATCAGCAGTCGTCTGTCTGTGAGATATGGACCAATCAGAACGCTGGATTTCCTTTCTCAGCCATCCACCAGGTTCATAATGTAAGGTTACAAATGGTTATTTGCTTGTGCTGACCTTGCGCTATGTACTGTGTTGCAAAGTGTTGTCAGTGGTCGTAGGGGCTGTGTCCTGGCAAAGCAGGAAATTTGTGACGTCCAATGGCTCCTGAGACTGTGTGTGTGTGTGTGTGTCTATTATACTTCATTCACTGTGCCTTGTGACCAGTTGACATGCAAACACTGTCCTGAAAATGAGAAACATACTTGGTTTTGAAGTGTACATGTGAGTTCTGGCTTTCATCCCAGGTGTCTGTTTCACTTGCCTTTACAGGAAGAAGGAAAAGGGTAAACTGATATATATGTATACACATGTATATATTGGTGTTTTTCTTTCCCATTTTGTACTTCCCCATGTCTATGGGCTATTCAACGCATTGCGTCCAACAGTTCTCAAAGGTTCATGTGCTTTTCTCATGAGGAATATTTGATTTGCATGACAGACTGTATGAATTTTACGCAAAGGTGGGAGGAGTATAGCCAGGAGAAGGCCACTCTTACAGCTGAAAGTGGTTCTCAACCTTTTTCCATCTGACATACCCAACTGATCTTCGGAACGTGTGTGAAATCATGACCCATTTTACTCCAAGCTGTTTAATAGTATTCAAATGTTCACATTGCACCTTCGCATACTTTTAAAAAGTTCATTTGTGTTTGGAAACTAAACATTTTAATGTTTGGGAATTTTCCATTTTGTGGTTTAAAAACAATCCTATTTTCACATCCTGTTAAATTTTTCCCATTGGATAGCCTCCTGTCTGAGAGGCTGAGACATTTGGTTGAGAATCACTAAGCAGAGCTTTGGGGTAGCACGCAGAGGGCCTCCCTCGGGGTGCCACCTCAGGCATGCCCCTCCTCCTGTGCATGGGACTTCTTAGGGACCCTGGGGTCCATCCATTGCCTGCTGCTGGCGCTCCGTGATCCAGTGGCTTCTCCTGAACCTGGAAATGCTGCAGCGTGCTTTTCATGTTTGGAAGGGGCCATCGCTACTCTTTATCAAGAAAAGAAACAAGCTCATTAGAACCAACTGCATTTGACCAAACTAGCATTCTTTATGCGTGAAGATTTGTTAAAGGAACTACTGCAGCGTTCTGCTTTTGTGCATGTGTGAGTGTCCAAGGAGGCTTTTCCTTACGTTCACATCCCAATACCCATATACATATTTATAAGCAGAGAGCTATATGTAGCAGGCTTCAAAGCCTTAGGGATAACCAAAAGTAAATGTAATCCCATAAATCTCATGTCCGATTGTTTGGAGAGCCCATCTCTGATATTTGTCAGAATTATTGAAAGTGAAACCTTAAAATAACAACTGTCACTTAAAATCATTTTAGTTTTTCATTAAGTGTTGTGAAGAAATAGGAAACAATGTTTGTTAATATTCAGATCTAAATATACAAGCAGATAGGTGGGATCAGTTTTGTAGAAAAGATTTAAAAGTCTCAGTTTTAAAAGATCAATTAAATTCTAATTATAAAAAAAATGTTTAAAAAATAATAGAAGGCTCGGATAAGACCATACTTTACTGCTCAGGTTAGAAAGCTAGGTCATAACCATGGCTTTTATTTACTGACATCCTTAAGACGTAAGTGTTTCCTCAAGAAGAAAACAGGAATATAGACAGTGTTCCCCTTTGTATTCTCAGCACGCGTAGGATACGTAGCACCTTTAGGTTCCCTTTGCAGGGGAAGGTTGTACAATAAAACATTTTAGCACCTGCCTTAGGTGTCTGGCACATATGAACCGAAACCATGCAGCCGCACCACCTTTGGAAATCGTACACAGTCTAAAAGCTGCATTTTGGACTCTGCCATTCAATAAAAGCCTGTCTGTAGACTTTCGTGAATTTTTGTCTGTGCTATAACTAAATTCACCTAGTGGTTTCGTATTTTTTGGCTGGTGGTATAAGAGACATTTAATTTAATTACATCATGCTAGGTATGACCCAGTTATAACCCTCCAAACTCAGCCAGACTACGAATTTCTAGTGGATTGTTGGTAAATACCTATTACACAGAATCAATTCTCCATTTAAAACTCTAATCTCAAGTTATGTTTTGTCTTTATAGCAGAAGATTAATTTTTATTTGAGTTTGAAGGGATAGTGAATAAAGTATATTTTTCTCTGTGTAATTGATATAGCCTAAAGGAAATAAATACCTACGTACCAAGTAAATGAGGTCTGAAGCCATGACCAAATTAGTAAAACCATTCAGTACAAGAACCTACAGGGAAAGCTTTCTCTAAGTATTTTAAGCTCTAAAGAGATAGCCTGAACACATTTTGTAAGAGTGGCTTGAATCATTTTAATTTTATTTCTGTAACTACTTAAGCTTTTTAAAGAGTCCTGTCAGTAATAGTTTAAAATATGACAAAATTTACCCCAAGCATTTCCTGTTTTACTTTTTATTCTAATACTGTTTCACTGTACCCATGTTTAGATCTACTTTTTATTAAAGATAAGATTTTATTATAAATCACTTTCTGAGGCAAAAGACCTTTGAGGTCTGTTTTCTTTTATTTTATATTTAACAAACATTGCTAACTGAAAGATTATTAATTTTTTTAAATTTGCCTGAAAAAATATATGTATTATCTGGCTATGAATGCACTATTTAACAGAAGCTAATAGTGGGCTTCACTGTTTGAATTTATTTCATATATAAGGCAAAACCCATGTAGTCACTACCCACCTCACTCCTCCTGGTTCATTCCCACTGTGATTCAGTCTACAGGGGGGCTGAGACCTAAAGCAACCTTGCTCTCTGAAAGCTTTGGTTTTTATTGTCAATCAACCAGGTGAAGATGAATCCCACCCACAGGCCAAGGCCACAGGTGCCCTTTGCAACAGTGTGATGCCAAGTCCATCCATTCCCGAGAATTAATTCCAAAGAGAAAACTTGACACCTAAGCTGAGTCTTCTGTATATTCTTAGATCTAAGGCTTAAAACAAATAAGTTTATGAATATCCAGGAAGAAAATACATGTATTTCCTTATCAGTTCAGTCTTAAGAATCCCTCTATTTGAAAACGAATTTCTGGAAATAGCACTAAGTATAACAAAATTCAGTGTCTATTTCCAGAAAGCAAGATTCAGCCACAGTAGGGAATTTTAAAATATTTGGACTGGAGCCATGTTTCAAGGCCAGAAAGAAAATAAAGTAAGGATTCTGTTTCTCTTCCGTATAATTATCTCCCCCAAACACAAAGGGGAGGTCCTGCTGGGTCACTCTGGATGCAAAGCCAGTGGTTTGTGACTCCTGGGCAAAGTGGAGTCACAGGAGAGCAGATGACGATGTCGCCCACACAGAGTTAAAGGGATGCACCACTCATTGCTTCAGGTGGTTATGTCATGCAAGATCGGGGTGATTTCCAGACGGAGGTGGTATGTGCTGGGGGCCGTTATTCCCAAAATGGCTGCTAAAAGCTTTGGGGAGCCATCTGGGTGACGTAAACACTTGGATCAGCATTTGGCTGGAGTTCTGCTTTCAGTGTATGGAACTCACATGAAAGTTTAAGTTAAAGTGCCTGAGTTCATTAAATGATTAGAGAATGAGTTTGCATATGATTTGCATGCTTAATATACTAACACCTGAAATATCCCCATGACCCCAGCTTTACCCCACCCGTCCCCTTGTCCTGCAACCCCTGGTGCCCCCAGCTCCTGCCATGTCTGTTTAGGCTGTTGTGAAAACTGCTTGTTGAGCTCGGCCAAGATACCGCAGCTAAACTATGCCAGGGCCGACGTGAAGATCTGGTGCTTGGTTTGAGTTGTCACCTCAGCAGACACTGGACTGAAGGATATTTTGATGTCAACGAGCTCCTTTGTATCATTCCGCGGAGTTGCGTGCAAACTTCTGTTGTTCTGTTAACGGTGTTATCTGTGACTTAAATGTGGAACGCCTGTTTGCTATGTTGTCGTTGCTTTATGGGGAATGGGGGGAGAGGGAGAAAGTTAATGGGAGAGATGAGAGGTGAATTGCTAGATGTTTGGAGTGCTTTTAATTAAGAACCCATAGCTGCATGTTTCCACAGTTATAACAATTATCACTTAAAGATTATTACACTCAGCTTCAAAATAATATTGAAATCCATATAGCCTACATTTTGAATCTTATACTAGATTTTTTTTAGAGCAAATCACAGCCAGTGGAAATGAAGACTAGAGAAATAATAAAAATCCACATGTTTGAGAAAGAAGGAAAATATCAAAATAGGAAGTCAGAGGAAAACTTAATCCTAAAATTAATTGTGGTCACTTACTGCTTTTACATAATGAATATTCATATAACTATAAAGAGAAAACTCAAAACTGAGTCAGGACTGGGTCATCAAACAGACAAAAACGCTAAAATAGGTCTCCCAGGTGAAGGCATAACAGTGTCCCCAGATGAGGAGTAGAAGCACCACACCACAGGCAAGTAAACCAGCAACGAGAAGAAAACTGATGCACAGTGCAACTCAGCCCAGAGCAGGAGAGAGGAGAGGGCGCCTGAGGAGCCAGGGAAATGGCGTGATGCTTCAGGGAAAAGCTTCAGGCTCTCTGCCTCTATGAAAAGGCCTGTGCATTCCCAAGGTGCTCTAAAACATTCTTCTGGTTTTTCAAAGCCAGCTAGAAACTTCCAGAAGGCCTAGCCTCTGCCTGACACTCTCCAGCCCTGGCAGCCACCTTATAGGCCACCTGATGTAAGCTCAAATTGCACATTTGAGAATTGGGATGCTAGTCCTCTTCCCCGAACACACATCCTATGTAAGCTGTTCCTGGAGAATTGTGGTCATTAACCTTTTAGAATCTCTAGATTCTTTCAGAATGGAAGCTATGAACTTTCTTTCCCCTTCAAAACAGACACCTACATCCCAAACTTTACACTGTTATCTTAGACTCCTTGAAAATCCCACTTAAGGAATTCTACAGTATCAACCTATTTACCAGTACTTCTATGGAACTTGGTCTCTAGCCAAGGTTTTGCTTGGTTTGGGAGCTCATGAGACCTTTTTATATTCTCTCAACTCCTAAGAAAGGTAATTTCTCATAATTCTGTAAGACCAGCCAAACCCAGGTTGGAAAAGAGTGGCTCTGGAAAACTTCCTACTGCCTACTTTTAGTTATCTCTATTTGAGAACAAAGAACTGAATTTTGAAAAATCAGAATTTTGACCAGGGAAAAGAGTAAGAACTTTTCCGTGTGTAATATCAAAATCAGACAAGAGCCCTGAAAAGACCTGCCAACACAGGCCTTTGACTTTGTAGACCTCACCCTAAACCATTGCACGGGTAGACCTCCTTTTACGGCACTTCACTTCATTGAGCTTCATTCACGGATATTGCGCTTTTTACAAATGGAAAGCAAGGCCCTCCACCAGCAAAAATAGTATGATTCTCTTTATTGTAATACTCACTTGATTGTGGTGGTCTGGGGTCAAACCTGCAGTATCTCCAAGGTATGCCTGTAGCAATAAAACAGATCGAGGCTAACCTTGTAGAATATGATAGAGGGGACGTGTATGTTATGTGCTTGCATGTGTGAGTCAGGATCCTCAAGTGCATGCATATGCACATATGGCCAAACATGGTATTTTAGTGTTTGGTCTCCATTTGTGCTTTAGGTTTTCTGAAGAAGGTAGCTGAAATAATTGCAGTGCCATTGTACCAAGGCAGATGAATTCAGATGAGGAAAACTAGTTGTCTTCCATTAGTAAATCTTTCTTCTAGAATGTTGTGTAGTATAACACAGTGCCTTTTCTCCAGAAATAAAATTATTCATAGGACATGATACATGTTGTGTTTGGGAACTGAAATTTATGGAACAGAGTACAGGGTCCGACACAAATGATGCCCCTTTTTTATTACAAAATCATAAGCATGTAATTCTATAACATAATAATATCATAGTCAAGCATACTGTATGACATTTTAGGCAAAATGTTCAAATTAAAACTATAAATTATTACACCCATATAATTACCCTACCAATCACACTCAAGCAGGAGTTATTTCTGCTGGACCCTGTATTCTGCATATAAATGCAATTCAAACTAAAACTTTCACAGTCAAGTTTAAAAACATAGAAAATTCTTTCAATGATTGGATGTTCTTTTCTCTTGTAACACAAAAATATGAGTAGTAAGTTGTTATGACTATCTTAACTATATTTTTAAATTACTTAGCTCAGAGTATCATTCTAAAAAGAGAATCAATCAGCTTCCTTTACACCTCAGAAAAGTAACTCAGCTTTGGGAAACAGGCTAATGCATATAAAACCGTAAAAAGGGAAAGTATTCATAAACACATAATCCACACAGATGCATTTGCGCATTTACAGCACATGTGGATAAGAGAAGTCAGGCTAGCTGCAGGGAGTGAACTTGGCCGACTGCTCGTGTCACCTCTAGAATAAATGTGGTTTTCAGACAGGAGACTGGGGAGAGCCTTCCATCACCTTGCGGCCCCCAAATGAAGCCACAGCCTCCACCCCGGTCCAGTACTGGCAGCACCACCCAGAAAAGCTCATCTTCCAATCGTGCGACTACAAAGCCTTTGTAAGTTACCTTGACTGGGTGCCTGGGGAGGAGTGGGATAGAGGGTGTACTTCTGGCATCTTTACTTTTGTACTGAAACTATACCAAAAGGCCCATCTTACTCAAATGTTCTCCCCTTCTATTTTTTTTTAAGTAGCTTTCCCTCCACAGAAGAAGTCCAAATAAATAGAGCTTTATGAGCCTTTTAATCCTATAAGCTTAAGGTCTGTTTTCCCTTCTTATATAGTTGTATATTTTAAGTGAAATGTCATAAAATGAAATCTTAAAATAGAAATGAGTATAAATATACTCATGAATATAGCACTATAGACATCTGTATTCACCAGGGGTCTCCGAGCATTGAGCCTACTGCTTTATCTGAATTCCAGATTCTTTTCTTTGTTATTAGGAGGATTCTATTACTAGGTGTTATTTTTTAACAGGACAGGGAGTCAAGCTTAGGTGAGAATTGTGAGTAATATGAACAGGTAAATGTTCAAAAAAATGCCATAGTTTTTTGGGCGGTGGTTGTCATGACTACAGCAGGAACAGCAGCTGAACTTCTGCGGTGCATTGAAACCGCCTCTCCGGAGCGTTTCCATTAGGAAAAATGTTCCCGATACCTTAAAAGATAAGGATTTCACCAGGATCATTTTCCTTAATTAAGATGTGGGCATTCTGGTTATCTCATAGCAATTTAGGCCCCCCTTTTTTTTTTCATTTTGTGTTATCCACCCCTCTTGTACTGCTGACTTATCTTGAAACATGGAATCTGTCTCAATAGTCAAACTTGTGGGATGGAAATGCCTCCTCCTTCCTCCAAAGCTCAACCACCAAATCCCTGAGACATTCTGAGCATGCCTTCGTTGAGAGCCTTTGACCCAGCTCTGCCACTGTGCCCCTGCCCCTCCTCTTCCGGTCGGGGACCCCCAGGTTTACAGGACTGATGGACAAGCCTGTTTGCACAGAGTGCCAGGGTCTCCTCAGTCTTGTCAAGAAAATAATTATTTTAATTCACTTGCTTAAAAAAAAATAGAGCTCTTTTTATTTATTTATTTATTTATTTATTGAAGGAAATCAGAGCAGGAAAAAGGACAGTTGGAAGGAACCCTGCTGAAACTTCAAAAAGTTGAGGAGGAGTCCATTGACAGAAAGGCAATGTAGACATTTTGCTAAAAACTGTTTGCCCCAGCCAGAACCTGGAGCGTGAGTGGCATTTGGCGCAAAGGTGGTATTGGATCCCACCCCCTAACATCCAAGTGGTGGTGATGCTGGGGAGGGGAGTGTCTCAGCCCTCTTGTGCCTCATTCAGCCGTCCACTGTCAGTATGCACCAGGGACCCAGCTTCCTCCGCTGTGGGACAACTGAGGCTCCCTCCCCACCCGCTCCCATCCCCTTCTCAGGTGGATCAGCCATCACAGGGCATGCAGCTGTGAGGGAAAAAGGTCCAGAATGGCATCTCTGCCTTGGAACAGCAGCCTAATGTTAATTACTTGCGCAGCCAACTAAGCCCAAATGGGGTGCCTGTTGCTCAGTTTCTCAGCTGTCTTACACAACCCTGTAATTACATAGATGGCAGCGTGATTTATTTTTGCAGACACTGCTGCCTCAAAAAAAAAATAAAATAAAAACAGGGACAACATTTTTAGATGCCCCCGTTTTGCAGTTAAATATGATTTGAAAGATGGTGTCTTTAGAAAATGCTGCAGTTTTATTTTAAAGATCAATTTACAGCATTCAGAACTGTGGTTAATTCTGCTGTGTTCTCTATACAGAAGTGTGTGTTCATTAGGGTTAGTTACTGTTCGTTTGTTTTTTTTTTTAAAGTTGCACACCAACTTACAGCCAGCAAACGTAGCCAGTGATACTTTCACAATGTGATTTTAAATCGCTATTCATATTTACACTTATAAATCATTGACATTTTCTGTATTTTAGTATTTAGGTTCTATGCTGATAAAAGAGCTCAGAGGGACAGAATCAACCCAAGATGCTTGTGCAAAAATGCGGGTAAGTTTGCCAGACGATTTTATTTCTAGTCACTGCAATACTAAATACTGGGTATGGAGACAAATTGCCACTTTCCAAATTACTACTGTCTTCATCTGTTGGTCTGCTGAATCACACTGGTGTTGCATGAAAAGGTGTTTGGGCTTTGTTCCTGTTTATACTTGATCTTATCTCGCTGGAGTTCGAGCTGATGTCTTTTTGATATATGTAGACCATATTACATTTATTTTTAAAGATCTGAAATGAATTGTATGTACATGGATTGCTCTCCAGATTAGGAGAAAAACGATCTTTAGGTTATTATCAGGAAATGTTCTAAGCCCCGTTTGACAGTCTATGCACTGAATATTTCTGGAAAGACTGCCAATTAGCTAAAATTTATCCAGTGCAGGGCTGCTGAAAGCATATTACATAAAGCTGATATTCTTCATGAAGCTTCTGAATTACTCTTTTTTTGGTGTTAGAAACACATGCACCTCGGAATTGAATCATAGCACAACAGTCAGTCTTGACAAAAACGGCCACTCCGAACGTCTGTGATGGGCGGCCGCTGGGGTCCTCGGACCGTGTTAGCCGGATCAAACCTCATGCTGCAGAAGCTCGCTCGCCTCTTCTTCCGTGCGTCTCCTACGTGGTCTTGCTTCCTCCGAAGCAGATGTGTAGGGTTTATGGCAACACCTGACTGACAGGACAAAGGAAGAATAGTGGACGTATTCCACGTAGCACTAAGCAGAGTCAAACTTAAGATCATTAGCGAGTGAACCCCAACTTTTATTTGTGGCCAGGTACCTTGTCATTTATTTGATATGACCAGCTTTTGGTGGGAGATGTTTAAAAGCACATAATAGAACTAAAACAGTTAGGAAGGTAAATATGTTATATCCATTGCCCAAGGAAAGCTAAATGTCCGTGACTCTTCATGAAATTGAGACCTCAGCATGTGATTGCCGATTTACTATTTTGATCAATTCAATAGCAGAAAGCTGGAAACAGTTTTCTTTCTGTTTGGTGTAGAGTTATACTTAAATTGTCAACACCCGTGAATCTTACTCCAGGTACTGTGTCTAGACGGCAGAAGCTCGGATGTGTTTCAGGAACTCTAAGTCTCGTTGCGTTGTTACTGACTTGGCTTAGGGGTCACTTTTCAGTCATTATCCTAACGGCTAACATTTTCTGAGTAGTTAAAATGTGCCAGTCTTTGTGCCAAGTCCTGTGCATGCTTGTTTTATTTAATCTTTACCACAAACCTATGAGGTCAGTACGATTATTATCCCCATTATACAAGTGAAGAAACGGAGCTTAGAGAAGTTGAGTAACTGTCCCCAGGTCACACAAGTGAATAATTCACCAGCCTGGACCTGGAACTCAGAACTGTCCCCAGACCCCAAGCGTTTACTACATTCCTTGGCTTCTCCTGGGCCTCATGTTCTTCCTGAGAAAATGAGAACATTGGATGAGATGCCCTTCAGGCTTCTTCCTGGCCTTATAATTCTGGAAACCCTGTGTTCTAAGTACATATATGTGATCTAACTTATGTCACCAGTGCACAATAAGAAAATGGGAACGTTTTTCAATCATCAAGCCCTGTCATAATTTTAGAGCTATTTGCGAACCTACCTAAAAAATTAATTTGGCATTTCTGATTTAGCACTATGAAGTCAATTATCTGAGTCCAGCTACTTCAGTGCTGCAATTAGCATAACTAGTGGTTAGAGCACATAGCACCATTTAACATACACCCGATCTGTGATTTGAATTTTAGTCAATTTCTTGAAATTAAGTGGATCTGAAATTCCGTTCCTGCTAGCAATAGCAAAGCCATTTTAATAGTCTCAGTGGAGAATAATTTAGTTAAATACTTGTCTGTTGCTTAAAATGAAACAGAAAAGACTGTCTATTTACAAGCCATTCTTTTTTGGGGCATTTTTCTGGTTTGCTGCTCTGGGTGTTTATTTTGAATAGTTTACATGAAAATAGGATCTTTATTGCTTCTTAGAACACCACAAACCCCTATTTCCCATCTTGATTAAATAAGCATCAGTCTTGGATGCAGGAACTTAACACGGCACTTGTTGGATTCACCGAAGCCTTTCCAAGCCAGGGGTGGGATGCCGCCTGTGACTGTTGGATTGTGATGTAGATGAGAACTCTCACCTACTACAAGTGGTGTGCAGTTCATTTTCCGTTTGAACCTTAGGTTGCTGGTTTCTCTGTCTCCCAGGAGTTCGGCTTCAAGTTCCAGTATGATCAGCCTCCTCAGGGGAAATGCTTTTTAGAACGCAGATGATCTTAAAAGTTGATACAGAGTAAGATCATTAGGCCAAAGTATTCTAGATTCAAACTTTACCTGGCTTACTGTCTTTTTTTTTTTTTTAAGATTCTATTTCATTATTTTTACAGGGAGGGGAAGGTAGGGAGAAAGAGAGGGAGAGAAACATCTGTGTGAGAGAGAAACATCGATTGGTTGCCTACTGCACGCACCCCAGATGAGAACCGAACCTGCAACCCAGGCATGTGCCCTGACCAGGAATCAAACCAGCAGCTTTTCAGTTTGCAGGACAACTCGCAGGCAGCTGAGTGAGCCACTCTGGTCAGGGCAACCTGGCTTACTCTCTTAATTGAAAAAAACAAGTTTTAAATTCAGCAGTATGCATTTTAGCTGAAATTAACATTTCTTTCCCAGGAGGAAGTAAACCACTGTGGTTCCTTTTTCTGAGAAATATTTTCTTACATGCAGTTTGATAACAAAGAAAACTAAGATTTGGCTCCTGCTCTTGCTGAGTTCACGACCCAGTGGAGGAGTCCAACCCGTTAACGTGTAATTACCCCAAAGTAGTAGAGGTATCACCATAGAGGTATCTTCATGTTGCCATCACCCGAGGGATTATCGTAGATGGTCCCAAAAATGACATAAAACCAGTTTATTAGGACTAATAACTGTTAACACTGGAGATCTCCTATGTGCCAGGCAGGCCCTACACAAATGATCATGTGTGTTAATTCATTTAGTCATGAAGTAAGTATTGCTATTGTCCCCCATGTACATACGGGGAAGCAGAGGCTTGCCCAGAGCCACCCAGCCAAGTGGTGGAACCGGGATTTGAACCTGGACAGTCTACTCCACCACCCACACTCCGAACCCCAGGCCGCACTGCCTCTCTGATGAGCCAGTACCACCTTTATTGTCTCGAGTTTTATGACTATTGAAAAGAATGGATCATTTATATTGACAAAGAAATAGCTTGAGGAACCCTCAAAGACCCTTTAAGATTAACACTGGCTAAATTAAACCATTTAGGGACAGACATATATAGTAATTTGGGCTACATTCCAATATGTTAACATAAATAAAAATTTCAGGTGAGTTTTTATTGCAACCGTAGAGACTGGAAAAATGTTTCTTTTTTCCCCCACAGCACTTACTTTACGCATTCACTTTGCCCCAGCAGAAACTAAACACAGTTTTCTCTTCTCACAATCATTTGGAGTGTTTGATAGTCACAGTTGGATAATTTCTGAGTTTATCTAAACCCGTTTATTCATCCTTAAGGCCCCCTCCAATTCTGGAATAAAGATAATTCTACACTAATCTCCTGGTGTCTCATTACACACATATATTTCAATTAAAAATATGCCACAATACACTAACATGTGTGAGGTGATAGTAATTTACATCATTCTATAATATGGAATCACTTCTCTGTTTGTTCAGTCTGTTTTCTCTGAGACTGTCTTAAGATTTTTTTAATAGACTTTACTTTTTCAGAGCAATTAACAGAAAAGTTGAGCATAAGGCACAGAGAGTTCTCATATGTACAAACCTATCACCACCATCCCCCACAGTCACCCTCATTACTGACACCTTGCATTAGTGTGATTCCTTTGTCATAGTCAATACTGAGATGTTATTATTAGCCAAAGTCTGTGGTTCGCATTCGAATTCACTCTTCATGTCACAGTGTCTAGGTATTTCACACTTGCATAATGCCGTGTATGCATCATTACAATATCACAGAAAAGGTCACCCCTTAATAATCCCCTCTGCTTCCCCTGTTCCCCCTTTTCTCCCTGTCCCCCTAACCTCCGGCAACCACCAACCTTTTCACTGTCTCCATAGTTTCGCCTCTTCCAGAATCTCGTACAGTTGGAATCGCGCAGTGTGGTCCCTTTTCACACTGGCTGCTTTGATGGAGCAATATGCACCTCTGGTTTCTCCATGTCTTCTGTGGCTTGATAGCTCTTTTTTTTTAATCACCAAATACTCATCGTATGGATGTACCCCAGTTTGTTTTTCCGTGAACTTATTGAAGGCCACTTAGTTGCTTGCAGGCTTTGACAGTGATGAATGTAACTGCTCAAAACATTTGCATGCAGGTTCTCATCTTAAGGTTTTCCCTGCGCTGGAGTCAAACCCTAAGTAATGGTCCTCTCAAAATTATCTTCTGAATTGTGTCTAGTGAAGAAGAATCAATAGGAACTTGCATTAAACCCTGACAATTTTTTTTAAGTAAAACTGCAGTTTTTGCCTTATCTTTTAGCGTTTTCATTATTAAAAGCCTCAGAGGTTGGATATGCCTTGATATTGAGGCACACTTTTCAGAAGAATGATTTCTGTGAATTATATATTTTGCTCCTTAGTAGTACAACTTGGCTGCTTCTTTCCTTTACTGTGACAGCTTGGGAGACATTTCCATTTAAAATTAAAATCTAAAAACATTTACTAGTAATGTGTGAGGAATTTTAAAAGGTATTTATTTAATCTGAACAGTCACTTAGTGATTGATGCCTGTATGTTGCTGGTCGGATTTTGCAGCTAAATCAGTGCTCAGAGACAGTCTTCATTTCTTTTATCTTTTTATATACATACCTTTCAAAGACCAAATGTTTATTTATTTTTTAATTTTTTATTATAATTTTTTTATTGTTCAAGTACAGTTGTCTCCACTTTCCCGCTACCATCCCCCCCCAACCTCACCCATCCCCTCCTCCCACCCTCCCTCCTGCCCCCTTTGGCTTTGCTTCTGAGAGGAAGCATTAGCTCTGGGGTCCCGAATACAGTGCCCCGTAATTTACTCCTTAGAACAAGGGACTCCCCTCCGTTGCAGCTCACCTCACACTGCATGCGCAGACCTCACTTTATTGCTCGCTGCTTTTCCGTGCTTCACAGGTGTTGCATTTGTTTTACAAATGGAAGGCGAGACCCTCCACCTGCAAAAAGATCAGGAGACTCTTCATTGCAGTGGTCGGGCACGAAACCCACAGCATCTCTGCGCCCGTGTAAGGATGCTGGTGCCCACAGCCCTGAGAGGGCAGGAGTTGTGGACGTGGCATCCCCAGGGCCTGCTGTGTAATAGCTGCCTTGCGAGGTGGTTGTGATGGTTCTGTGAAGCGCAGTGCCTGTGTAAGGGGCCTGTTCGGTACAATCTCAAAACACCCACACCTCTTCCTCCAGATGTTTGAAAAACAAGGAAATTGATGGATAGATTTGCTCTGGATTATTTCCTTTGTTTTTCTCCAGCCACAATGTTGGTGTTCCAATTATTACCCCGGTGTTCTCTGTACGCAGCGTGTCATAGAATATTATAAACTTACGGACCCCACATCCCTCTTTCCAATTGTTAAAGGCTATTGCCCAATGGGAGAAAAAAATCAAGGAAAACTGTAGATTACATGGTACATGTAATTTTGCAGTTTTATATTTTGGGGTGGTAATTTGTTCCTAAATCAATTGGGAGCTGCCTCTTTTAAACAATGTGTCCACAGAACGGAACTTCACAAAGCGATGAATTGATTGCTGTGGCCTCTCAGCGTCCTCTTTGGTTGAGTAGCTCCCACTTCAGAGACTGTGAGACGTACAGTGTTCGGTGAAATGAGGGCTTTGCTCTGGCCAGATGGCATCCTACCATTCCAGTTTGCCTCCTTAGATTTACCCATAGCCCAGCCCCCAGTCCTGAATTTTGCCCCAGGATGTAATTATCACTAATATACAGTACTCTGCCGCTTCCCTAGTTAAATATATTATTGGGAAGCATCTGTGGCTGTAAGAGGTAGGCCGTTATATTTAATTTAATACTCTCTGAAATCTGACATTCTCTAACCCCATAGTTGATGGTTAGTGTTGTTCATGGGTGTTTCTACTCAAAGAAATTTCTCTTTAGAAAAAAGAGAGAGCCCTGGCTGGTGTGGTCCAATGGATTGAGTGCCGGCCTGTGGACCAAAGGGTCACCGATTCGATTCCTAGTCAGGGCACAGGCCTGGGTTGTGGGCCAGGTCCCCTGGGGGGTACGTGAGAGGCAACCACACACTGATGTTTTTCTCACTTTCTTCCTCCCTTCTCTCTCTAGAAATAAATGAATAAAATCTTTAAAAAATAATAAAAAATAGAGAAAGAGAGAGAAAGAAATATCTGTTTTCAGCACAGTAAAGTTGAAATCTGCCTTCCTGATAGAGGAAAAGGAAATATTTTAAAATTATTTTTGAAGTCAGGAATAAGCGAATCTTCCAGTGTTTTTAGGTTTTAGAACCATTATTTCCCAAAGGGCTCAGATCGCTTTATTGTAGTTTGGACTTCTTGTTGAGTCCATTCCCCATAATTTGTGTGCTTTTTAAACTTTCAGTCTAGAAGCAGTTCTAGTTGAATTTTCCAACATATATATTTCCAAGTGATTGTGCCTTGGTTGAAGTGGGAAGAACCTTTTTTCTATGCTTATAAGGAAACAAATTAATGGTAGATAATGGATTGGAAAGCTCAAAAGAGGTTAGATTTAGAATCAGATGGAAATGTTAAATTAAGATGCCTCTTTTTCCGCTGAGAAGAGACTCAGACGAAAATCATGTTTAGTTCTGTGCTTATACAAATTCCTCAAATTTCTTCTATGAGGAATTTTTGTTTTCAGACAACATTTTAAGGACTGCTTAGGAAACAGGCATGGAAAAACGTATAAACAACTTGTATTTTTAAGTTCTGTTGCCCAAGTGTCAAGGAGTAATCAGATATTTTGTCGTCAGCCTCTCCCAAGTGCTATACAAGCCAGACTAATACAGGTCTAAGCCTGTAACCGTGTATGTTGGGGGGTTAAAATGTGCGTGTATTAAAATAGCGCCACACACAAAGCGACAACCTAACCACATTTCTAACTGCTCAATGCTTAGCTTTGGTCTTGTGTACTTTTTGCTCCTCATACCCTCGTTCTCCTTATTTTTAATTTTTGTTTTTATTGCTCTTGTTAATGGCTCTTCTCCCATATACCACCCACTCCCGTCTTTAATTCCCACTTGTCTTAAACTGTCTTTCTAAATGTGTTGAGCCAGGGGTCATTGGTCCAGATAGATTGCTCTGCTGCATGTTCGTTGTTGCAGCCGCTCTTACTTCACTGCCGTCCTCGCATGTAGCCTACAGACTGTTCAGTTATGCTCACATTTTGATTTTACTTCTGCTCTCTTTGGCCAGTGGGATGGTGTGCTTTCAAAAGCTAAGTGAATGCATTCATTCTCAGAGTAACAGTAATAGCTAAAATCTATTAATGTTCCCTGCATGCTCAGCACTGAATTATGTAACCCTCACAACAGCCCTACAAAGTAGATGCTGTATTAACGTATGCATTTTACAGATGAAGCAACTAAGACCAAGAAGTAAATACGTAGCCATGCAGCTCAGAAGGGATGGTGCTGAGACAGGAACCCAGACATGCTGTCCTGCGCTCTTATTCACTGCACCACAGTGTGTCATAGAGGAAGGGGCGTATCGGTGGATCCCTTCGCAGATTCAAGATGATCACACACAGATGCACACACACATACTTTTACAAGTGATGGGTTGAAAAGTCGGTGTGTTTTTTCACACATTTACAATTGTCTTTTTTAACTTGAAAAATCATAAATTTTTAAGTCTTTACATTTTCTAATTACAAAAGCAATACATGATCATTGTTTCCCAGGATTAAAATAGAGATACAGAAAGGAGAAATAAAAGCCATTGTAAATTTACCACCCAGAAGTGGTAAACACTTCTCTGTTAACACCTTGTCTGTATGTAGTTCTCCAGACTGATTATTTATGCATTTGTAGTCATCACTTTTCTACAAAAAAAATGGAAATATTCTGTGCATACTGTTTTATAATCTATTTTTAAACACAATATAATTTGAAACATTTTTTCTTTTGATAAATATTCACCCTCTATATTATTTGTGGTAGTCAACCAGTATTCCAATTTATTACTGAACCAAACTTAATTTAACCAGTTCTTGTTGATCATTAGGTCATTTCCAATTTTTTCAAACTATAACCAATACTGTGGGTGATATCCCTGTACTTAAATCTTTTAAACTGGTCTGATTACTTCCTTACAATAAGCCACAAAATGTACAATGGCTGTGTCAAAGGGTAGACACATCCTGAAACTGAGTAAGAATTGCCAAATTGCCTCCCAAAAACCTTGTTCTAGTTCAGACTCCCAGAAGCAGGACATGAGAACATGTTGACATTTGCATGTCACGTCCCTTGGGGCACAAACTTAATATCCTGGGTGTGCTTCTAGTTGAGGGAGAACAGGGGAACTTTTATGAGAAAACCGTACGCCCTCAGCATGACCCCTGGGCTTACCAACTGTATCTATACTGTATCTGACGGACGTCGATTCTAGGTCTTCTACAATCTGTCCTTACGACATGAACTCTTTATTTTATATGAAGAATGCTTTACACTTTCACAGTCCCTGAGAGATCGTGGGAGAATTCAATAATTCTTAACTACTCTGAAGACCAAGAGCTGTAGTTAAGTGCTAACTAAGGATTTTTGGAAATCACCTGTCAGGTGGAGAATCGTGTGTTTTGATAAATTGACCTCTCCCTGCATTAATGTGGGTGCAGCACATCCGAGTTTACCTGCACAGCAGCAGAGAGCGGTTCTGACAGAGACTTTCCATCAAACTGATCCACTGCCTTTCTAGAGCAGACGTTCTCCAAGTGTGGTCCCTGGACTGGCAGCATCTGGAAAGGTATTAGAAATGGAAAATCTTAGGCCCTCCCTCAGGCTTAGTCCATTCAGGGTGCTGTAACAAAAATACTACACACTGACAGAAATTCATTTCTCACAGTGCCGGAGGCCAGGAAGACCAAGGTCAAGGGACTGGCAGGTTCGGTGTCTGGTGGGAGCTCTTCTCCTGGTTCACAGAGACTGGACTTTGCACTGTGCCCTTAAATGGCAGGCGCAGCACGGGAGCTCTCTGGGGTCTCTTAGAAGCACACTAATCCCATTCATGAGGGCTGCACCATCAGGCTGTAGTCACCTCCCAAAGGCCCCACCTCCTAAGGCTGTCACATCAGGTGTTAGAATTCAACATAGGCATTTTGGAGAGACACAAATACTCAGTTCATAGCACTTACCAAATCAGAGACTCCGGGGGTGAATCCCTACAGTCTATTATTTACCAAGCCCTCCTCGTGGTTCGAATGCCCTGGAGAGTTTGAGAACCACAGCCTTGGTGCACTGGGCATTCCAGTAAGGCTGCTGTGTAGACAGGCTGCCCTGGTCAAATCGTTCTGCCACACTGCCTGGGAAGCAGCTCAGGGAATAGAGATACAGGGCACCACTTTGCACTGCTCCAGATTTGGCCAGGGTGTGAGCTACCCTGAGGGGAGAGCAGCCGTGTCTAATGCCGGAGGAGTAGTTTGAATGGCAGCTTGCCCAAGGTCTGTTCCCATCACATGGTCTTCCACAGGCTCTGTGCTCACCCGGCCTTTGTATCAGTTCCTATGACCAGAAAAGCCCTTGAGAGGTTGTTTAGCCTTATTTCCCAGCCAAATGAGACTTACCCCTAAGTCATTAGTGACAGATGAAAGTCCAGACTATTTTTAAAGTATGCTGAGGGAGAAACTTCCAGCTGCCCCTAGTAATCATTATTCTGCCCTCTCAAGAAGCCTTTCCTCATTTCATGGCTTGAAATTTGAGCTGGATTTCTGTTGCAGAAAGGAAGGTTTCTCTCCTTGAGGCTGAGATCTGTGAAGTTTTTGCCACCCCAATAGGAATCTCTTGGTGCATCTTTCCTCACATCTGTGGCTCTCCAAGTTCTTTGAAGGCCTCCCTGCCTGGCTCTGGGCACTGGGTTCCCCAGAAAGTTGACTGAGTTCTGTGCGTGTCGAGAGGCTGGCACTGTGGTGGTGTTGGCGTCACGCCCATTACCGTACATGAGTTCATTTGCTCTTTCACTCAACAGTCACGGATGTCAGCAGCTGTTAGATTGAACCCTATGAAATTGCCGATATTCAGCCACTTTTGAGCCCCCAAAAGTGGCAATTTCATGGGGTCCAACCTAAGACCATGTGCTAGCCATTACGGGGGCGGAGACAAACTGAGAAAAGTGTGGGCCGTCCTCAAGGAACTTCCATGTGGTGAGGGAAACAGACAACCTGAGACCTAGGGCAGAGGTCACAGGGTGCATGGGGGGAGCAGGAGGTAAGCCATCCCATTAGGCTGTCTCCAGAAAGTGACCTTTAAACTGAGTTCCGAAGGGCCAGAGTTCATGTCAAGTGGCTGATCTGTGGTCTGCTTTTTATCTCTTATCACCCCTGCGGCATAGCTCGTTCCACTGCACACAGAACCAGCACAGAAACGCTTGTTTTGTGTATTGTTTTTAATCATTTGCAAGTCACTTAAGGGCTACCAAACATAATTGTTTGATCCTGTTTTAATTTACTTCCTGAAACTGAGTATAATAATTAAGCTTTGAAACTAAGGAAAGTATTACATGGCAAAGTTAACTAATGACTCAGCACTGAATATCTAACTAGAAAGCGTTCTCAGGGTAGCCATACGTAGGTTAAAATTATACACCAAGTTGGATGGCGGTAGACCATCCAGAAAGCTATCCCCAGTCTATGCTTCAGAAACACTGGAAATGATCAGGGCATTGAAAGAATGAAGGGGCGGCGACACGATCCCCACAGGCCACCTCACTCTGTCCTTCTCTTTGCTGGTTACGGGGCACAAACGATTCGTATCAGGAACATAAACATCAAACCCAGTGTTACAGCTCACGACGTAGCGCTCTGGGCCGTCGGCCTGTTTGCTCTGCACCACCCTTGTGGTCGGAGGGAGGCGCGTCCCTGCAGTCTCACAAGGATACTCTCGTACTGTGGACTCTGCGTTGGAAGATGAGAAACTCTTCATAATGTTCAGGACATGTGTTAAGTTAAAATAAAAGCACCAGTGGTCATTTCTGACCTGATACAAAAATTCCAAGCTGTCATGATTAACAAATAAAAAAGGAAAAGAAAAAAGGTGGTGATTTCCATCCTTGCTAAATCCAAAAATCTCTCTTTTAAAAAAAAAATGCTCTAAAAGTATTTAATCACTTTACCTATTAAGAACAATAGTCCAGGTGTCTAGCTCCAGACGTGAAATTCTAATCCCTGTTCTATGTAATGCTTCCAGACAGTATAAACCCAAGTGGTAAATGTAAGGCTGTCTTCAAATTTAAGACTCAAAAGTTGCATTTATTTTAGGTTTCAGAAATTAACATTAACTGGATGAAAGAGGGTGAAGGGATCAGCCAAAGAACACAGATGCATGACCCACAGACACAGACAACAGTGCGCTGATGGCCAGAGGGAAGGGGGGGCAGGGGCTTGGGTGGAGGTGGGCAAAGGGGGAGAGGCAAGGTATCTGTAATAGTGTCAGTGATAAAAATAAAGATAAAAAAACAAATGTAACATTAGTTCTATAAAGTAAATATTTCTCCTGGAAAAGTAAGAGGATGATCATCTTAATTTGGGAAACTGTGAACAAGGTGTGGTTGGACGGCACCCTGACTCAGCAGGAAACCAGGCAGCTTCAGCAGGGGCGTCCAGCCTGCAGCCCGCAGCCCACGAGTCACACGAGGCCCAGGGTGGCTGGGAATGCAGCCCAACACAAAACCGTAAATTGACTTAAAACAGCATGAGATTATTTCTGTGAATATATGTCACAATGTATTTAATGTATGGCCCCAGACAACTCCTCAGTGTACTTCAGAGATGCCAAAAGGTTGGATACCCCTGGTAGGAGTTAGGTGAATTGGGGGCATCACCCATGAGCTGACTAGGTACCCAGAGGTCCTTAGGACAGAAGAGACTGTGCTGTAAAGTTGGCACTGGAGACAGAGCATTCCAGGACTCTGGAAACCTCCGAAATGCACAGACTCTGGTGGAGGAAAAAGCAGCTGGAAACGAAAGAGCTCCGTAACACAGGGTTTGCCCCGAGCCTTTGACTGAGAAAATGGGCCTGACGAGGAAAAATTGGGTTCCGCAAATAAATCAGGCCTGGATTTTTAACCACACATGCGGGAGTCCAGGCTCTGCAGCAAGGCTGCAGGAAGGTCCTAGAAACCAGTGTTGCCTGGCAGTGCGTGCTCTGTGACTCGAGCGGTGGGGTCTGAGCGGTGGGGTCCAAGCAGGTGTCAGACAGTCATGCATGGCCACTCCCCCACTGTCATTCACAGACATCCATGCGTGGCCTGCATCATTGGTGCCTGGTGCTGCCTCCAGTGAAGGGAGCGGGGATTCTTGGCACCCTCAAAAGAAAAAGACACGACCACCCTTTACTTTTCTTCCGTGTTCAGCTTGGCTGAGCCTATGGTGTTGAACCTGTGTCAGGACAGAAATCACCACTGGTGCCTTCGTTTCAGCGGAAGAGGGTGTGTCCTGACCCACCCTCTGCTCCATCGATCCATTCCCTGTCCTGGGCTCTTACTGTGCTCTTGCCTTTGTCTGTTGCCATGTTTCTCCTGAAGCAGCTCTTCATAATGAAGAGCAGCTTAATAGCGGCTCTTTAGCAACGAAGTTTCTAGTTGCTAAAGCCGGAGGTTTCACCCAGGCAACCCAGTGAAAGTCGCAACTCCTCCCTGTGCCAGCCACTGAGCTGGGCACAGATTTTTTGGCCATTTTAGTCCACAGGGCACCGGGCACTGTTCCCACCTTGTAAGGAATCTTCTTGACTTCCAGCTCTCAGGCTTCTTCCAACTCTGTTTCAGGTTCCTTCATGGACTCTTCGTCCTGCCCCAGCCCTGACGCAGTCACCTTTCCCCGAGGGGTAGTTCTCCGACCTCCTTTTTCGTTCACTCCTTGAGCCTCTCTCCCTCTGCTCCCATCTCTTTGGCTACCCCCTCTATGTGGGTGGACTTCCAGATCTAATTCTTGTTCCTAATTTCCCACTGGACCTCTCTACCTCATGATCCAACTGGGCACATTCAAAAGGATTTCATGCAAAAGCATGCTCCCCTCTGGTATTCCTTATCTCAGTGAACATCCTCTTTACCTGTGACATCCTGCTGCTCACCCATCTTCAGTGGTGGATCATTTATCAGATCCTCCTGATTCTTCCTCATTGGAACCATGGCTCCCTATTCCATCTCCAGCACCTCTACTTCCACCTGGGGGCTTAGGGTCTCTCATCTGAATCTGCACCACAGCTTCCTGCCTCCCCACACTCAGCCTCTCGTGGTTCCTGGTCATCCAACCGCCAGAGCTCTTTCTCCACAACACACATTTGACTGTGTCCCTCCCTACTCAAAAGTTGCCAATGACTCCTGTCTTAGCAGAGCAAGTCACAGTCTTTGAAACCCACTGCACCAGCCTCATCTCCCACCAATTCCCCACACCGTCCACAGTCTTTCTTATTCCCAGGCATGTGTGCATGTGCATGTTGATTCTGCTGCTAAAACCGCCTCTTTTGTCCTCTTTTGCCACCTGGAAAATTCCTATTCAATTTTTAAAAGCCAGGTCTGGAGACACTCTGTTCCTATCTCTTGTCACATTGTCAATATCTGTGTTGTAGCTGTTCATTGTGTCAGACCCAGCCAGGAATGTGCTGCTCTTCCTCTCCCTCATTCCCACCAAGCCCAGGCTCAGGCTAAGAATCCTTCTCCACCCAGCACTTCAGACAGCCCTGCTCAGCAGACGGCAGCTTGCACACAGTCTGAGATCTGTGTGGCGTCCCCTGAAGTGGAGCCTGAGTTTCTCCAGCAGCGAGCTCAGTGAGCTGCCTGATGTAACTACTCAACTGCTGAAATGAATGACCAATGGGTTTTTCTTTTTTTAATGTTTAGTTTGGGGGTAGTTCTTAATCACCAAATAAATGTTGGTATTTTAACCTTACATTAGCTATATGTTGTTTCGTGTTACCAGTAAGCCTGTTCAGGAAGATATATTCATGGCAAGAGATGAGCCAGGTGTTTTGTTGCCATGCATCGTTACTCTTTGCAAAGAACTCTTCACCACACGTGTTCAGCCCACCAAACCGTACTGCCTGTGCTGGCCATGGCCCTCTCTCTTTCCAGAACTCAGCCTACTGCTTTGCCTTAAAATCAGCACACTGCAGGCCATTTCTTCTAGCCTTGCCTTTGATTATCTTGCACATTCTTAAGAGTGGGTTGGATAAAGCATTAAAAAGACAAAAATATCTAACCTTGCATTCCAATTTCATATTATCTCTTTTAAGAAAACTGATGAGTCTGGGTAGTTTTAAAACTAGTTTAAAAGCCCTTCAAAAGGGCTGCTTTTTTCAGTACTGTATGAAACACCTAATAAATATTAAGTTGTAATCCTTTATCTTTGAAACAAGTATAGCAACTATCAAAAAGATGTGTCAAAATGATCAGGACCACGTGAAACACCTTTTCGGTGGCTTGTGTCAAAGAGGCCATACAGCCATCATTATTGAGTTCAGTGGCTATCTATTCTCACTGTCCAACTAAAAACCTTCTTTGGTTTGGGCCACGTGTCAGAATTTAAAAATGGGAAATTGGATGATATGTGTATAAATGAGGAAATTTTAAAAGTTCCTATTTTCTCCCAAGTCCCTTAATACACACAAGACGGCTGGTTGTGGAATGCTCAAAGTGGAAGGTTCTTGCGTGTCAGTCCTTAGAGTGTGCATAGCAGTGACCAGAATGGTGAGAAAACAGAACAGGAAAAGGAGAGAGGGGTCGGCAGAAGCCCACCACCTTGCTCCAACAACCGCTCCACTGCATCCACATAGAGCTCTGAAGCCTGTTTACTTTTTAATGAATGCATGCTGTCGGTGAACTATTGAAATGGTTTCCACTCACCTTTTTATGTATTTTCTTTCCTGTACGTTCCCACCTGTCTTGTCCGGAACACTCATCAGGCTAACTGTCAGGTAGGTTCTCCTGGAGGTTTAACGTGGTTATCAGGGGAGTATCCATAACGGGGACTGAAGTGATCCAACTGCTGGTGACCCAGGATGCGTGGAAAAACTGAACCGAGCAGGCACACACTAAAGCACAGGAAACTCTGTGCAGATGCATAGAGCTGGAGAAGCTGGAAACTCTAAGCACAGTGAGCCGGTGTGAGCCTCTGTAATGAGAACTTAGCCTAAGAGAACAGAGCAGTGCGCAAGGATAAAGTGCGTTACCTGGACTGGCTGCTTTTGCTGTGGCTCAAAACCCAGGCTGCGCCCACAAGAGCTTAATTGTTACAGGCGGTGTTTTATCCCATGTGGTCACAGTGATTCCGCTGTAAATGGACTATCGGCTTTCACAGATTTGGCCAGGTTCAAGAAAAATTGACAGCGACGTAGTTCAAATCCCCCCTTTAAGTATGTATGTAGATGTCCCGTGCCCCTTGACAAAGGAGAGTGAGTAGGAATGAAGGAGCGGTAGCACATATTTTGTTAATGCTGAACTCACCCTCGGAGTTCAGTCTGACATGGTTTAACTTGAGTCAAAAGAATCGTCACTTGAAATTGCAGTAGGAGACAGAGCTGCTCATTCTCCCTTTGGAGACGGGGGAAAGGAGTATTCCTTCACCCACACGAAGCAGCAGAACAAGCTCCTTTTAGATCCTGAAGTGCAAGACAGACTCTTTATGAGCCCAAACCATAGCTAAGCCCAGGGGAAGGTAGACACTCCCTTAAATTAGAGTGTGTTTGGTGTGTGTTTGGGGGTGCGGGGTTGTTGTTGAGCTCATTTTTATCTTTCAAGAGCAAAAAAAATTATGTACTTTAGTTGCCATGCAACACAAACTGCTCTGACAGCTTTCTAATTTTAATTTCAGAAGTCGACAGAGCAAATGAAGAAGGTCCCTACTATTATCCTTTCAGTCTCATATAAAGGAGTCAAATTTATTGATGCAACAAATAAGGTGGGTACTGCACCTCTCTGTGCCTTAGACCCCCGAGTCTAGGCTCTGATGTCCTTCATTTCCCATCATGCCCTACGTGCCCCATTTTAATCACATCCCACCCCCCAAACTCCATGCTCCCTAAACACAATGGCAGAGGCACACACTGAATATATACAGAAGGGCACATTTCATTTGAGGGCTTGATCTGGATTCCTATACATATTCTGCTTTCACTTTTCTGTGGTGTCTTCTCTAGTAGACTGTGGCCACCTACTGTCTGGCATGTCCCTTTGGACCTAGAGACATTAGGACAGGAAAAAGTTATGTGAAGAATAAAAATGCAGCCTTGTCCTCATTCCTCCATGCGAGGAAACGTCACCAGGTGGAGGGCCAGAACAGTTGTCTTTCTGCTTCTCCAGAGATATACATGTCCTTTCTTCCGATACATGCAGTGAATACCTCCCACAAGGAATACATCCTCTGCCTTTGATATTTCATAATTGCATTTAATTCTCAGCTACCAAGTGGAAAACAGAATTTCAACTGCATTGTTTTCTTAAGAGACACTGTCAGAAAAGAAGCCCAGGCCATACTGGGACTCTGCTGGGATGTTGTCCTCACAGTGGGAAGAGTGTGGGGACCCTAAGGTCAAGGGTGCACTGAATTTTACGTAAAAGGTGTTCCTTTCTTGGCAAAGATGACAGAGTGCCAGAAAGCTTGGGTGTGCACTCTCACTCTCCATAAACTCAGCTGACTGGCTCCTCCTGAGAAAACGCCCCAACATCCATGTGTTTTATCGCTACACCTTCCAACTGGTACAGTATAAGAGGAGGGGAAGGAGGGGACACCCACTGGTGAATGCCATGTGTTTTCTGGACTCCCCACCCACACCTCCCCCTGGACCCACTCTACTTGGGAGAAAGGGCGTAGACAGTCATGAAGCAGATGAACTTGAACAATGGGAACTTAGGACTGGAGCAGCTAGATCCAGATACGGGTTTGGGGGGTGGGGGCAAGGCCGGGGAAGTCTCATGGGCAATGATGCCTGGGTGTCTATAATAAACCTGAGTGTCTGAATCAACCAATTCAAGGTTTTCTCAGTTTTTTTGGTAATGAAGAAGATTGCCGCATCAGCAGTCAGATATGCCCAAGCTCCCCAAATCTTCTTAGGAAAACAACCTCCCAGTTTTAGAAACAGTTCAGAAAGCCAAGCAGAAAGCTCATACCCTGGCATGGCCGGGCTGGCTGACGATACCCAAAGCACATGGCGGAACGCTGGCTTTGACTCGGTGACGTGCTGATGCCGGTTGTGGCTGTCAGGTCACAGTTTTGGAGACTTAATCAGAAAAACCCCAGTGATTTGCTTTTTTATTTCTTGGAAGCATTTTTGCTTGTGCATAAACTTACATTATCCTTAAATTATAGTCATTTGGTTTAAAAAGTTCCAAAATTCGGTAGAACGCTCATGGAAGATACCATGGCTATTACTGTATCTGAATTTTAAGAAAGGCTTTGGCATTGGGATTGGGGAGGTTCCTAACCTGGAGCAACTGTCTCCACCCTGTTTGCATTTGAAAACCATGAAAAGCTATATATTTCAGTGTATGAGTTTGGCACTCTCCTAGATGAGCCACCTTAGCAGGCTTGGGTTCTAACAGTTTCTAAACAAGCAGTATTTGCCCTGCAAAGTTCCCAGAGTCTTAAGTATGTCATTCCAGGGAACGGGTGGTGTTACTGGGTGCACATGTATTAATAGCATCCTCTGTAACCCACTCTCATGAGAGGGCTTTGTCAGTTCTGTTGCATTTTGCTTGTGGACACATCAAGGGTTGTAGAATGAGATCTTTGTACCTTGAGGAGACACTCCTGCTTCAGTCACCAATAATTGATAGATCTCTGCTCACAGATGACTGCTCTTTGGAAGCAGAAGCACCAGAAGACGCACAAAGGGCAATTTTGTGTGAATAAAGACCCTAGATAAAGAAGGCCAGCATACCTTTCAAGTCCTCAGGGCAGCCCTCTGCATAATTTGAAATCTAGAGCCAAGGCAAAGTGCAGATGATGGAGATAAGTGCAGCCAACCTCTTCATGACTGTATGATATGTGCCTGGATTTTGCGCTGATGTGGAGAATTGACCTCAACTGCCTGGCTATCCAGGTTCCCCCTCCCAGTGTCCGGCAGTGTAGCTCATCTGCCCCAGTCTGACGGTGGGCGGTGAGAGAGCAGTGACTCAGGGACACAGGCTGGTGGTCGCTGTGTGAGAAGCCAAAGCAGAGAGATTATATTTAAAAGAAATGGTGTGAAGCCACCCTGGTGGAGTTCGACTGTAGGAGGCTGAGAAACGCTGCCACCAACCAGACTGCAGGACCGGTTGCAGAAGTCATGGAGGGCCCATGGATGAAGGGTCACGCCCCTCAAGTTGTGGCGTGGAAGGAACTGTGCTCATACACCTGGACTCTAGCGGAGTCTGCAGTGGCATGTTTGTCTGTCACTTTCTTCTGTAGCAAGACCAACCTCTAATGCCCACAGCAAGAAAGGAGCAGATGGACAAACCCCAGAGTCCTGTTGTTGGTCTGTACCAGAGATTTCTCCCCTGGGAAGTGTTGTCTTGGTGGCCACTTTGATTTTAAGTGAAGGACGGGGGATGTGTAGACCTATTGGAAGACTTTGCCACTTTAGTTACTAGTGGCCTCTAGGCCTGTCATACAGCACAACCAAAGTCACACCTGCACATTCATGTTTCATGTTTTTGTTGTGTTTTCTTCAAAAACAGCCTTCCCTTTAACCCTGCTCTGGTGCAATAGAGAGGGTTGTTCAACCTGCCCTGGACAAGTGGGGTACCCAAGGCCACAGACCCCTTGCTAAGTTGACCTTGGAGAAGGACTAACACTTGACTTTCCCATCCCCTAACCTAACACTTGGTCTGTTCCTCCACAGATGCCCTCCACCAACTGGTTTGAAGTGTAAGGGATAATTGTGTCAACTTCTCTTCCATTCCTCTCACCCCCCATTAGACTGTGTGAAAGATGAACCCTCCCACGAAGCATTGCTTCCCTTTTACTCAAATAAGTGGCTTTGGCCAAGTTCAAGGGAAAGGGTTGGGTGCCTAGTTGCAAACTCAGATGTATTGCCTAGTAACTTAGGAAACAAATCACTAACCCCAATTCAAGAAGGAAGAAGTGGAAAATGATCTTGAATTTAAAATGGAACTTGGAATTGATTTAGTACAAAAATGTGGTAGAGCACAGCGGCTTCCACAGACCCATGAATCCCAACTTCGAACAGGGCTGGCTTATGCTGTTTTTTAGACACAAAGCAATTTGGAAGATTTGCCTAAACTAGTGGCTGTGGTTTTTTGGAGTCAAGCGAAGAGCCCTGTAAGCATGTGTGCTTGTTCACATCACCGACTCTGTGGTTGTCTGGAGTCAGCCCTGGGCTGTTGCCTCCACCGGGGGCCCTACCTGTCAGAGCCCAGAGCAAGGAAAGCGGGGAGAGACCAAGTTCTGGGCTCCCTCATTTCTTTATCACAATCAAAAATCCTCCATCATTCCTCCTCAGAACCAAAAATTCTACTCCACGCCTGCCAACCAGACATCTCTCTAGCTGCTTCCCAACGTAATGAAAGGCAACAGATGGAAAAAACACCTCTTCTTGTTGAAAGATGCTGCCCAACTTTCTATCCCAAAGAAGGGGCAAGGTGAGCCCTTCCCCAGCCCTTCTCCTGAGCTTGAAAAGCTCTAGACTCCTTAGAACTTGCTTAGATATGGAGGCCGAGCAACGTCATGGAGTTCACTTTGAACAGAGGTGTGTCCCCTGTCCCCCGTGATGACGTCAGATGATGGCGACGTTTCAGGAGTGAGATCCTAAATCCTCGCCACATTCTAGCACTGCAGATGCATCAAGTTCTGCTCAAAAATACCTCCCTGCACAGGCCATTGGTATACATTCATTTAACAACATTTTTTCCAGGTACAGTTCATATACTCAATGTTATTTTGTATTAGTTTCAGGGGCACAGCATAGTGGTTAGACAGTCATACACTTTACAAAGTGATCCCCCCACCCCAGTGTTCCCAGTACCCACCTGGCACCACACATGGTTGTTATAGTATTATTGACGGTATTCCCTACGCTGTACTTGACATTCCCAGGACTATTTTGTAACTACAACTTGTATTTCTCAATCCCTTCACCTTTTTCACCCAGTCCCTCAAGCCCCTTCCCCTCTGGCAACCGTCAGTCTGTTCTCTGTGCCTGTGAGTCCTACCAGCATATTTTAAGTGCCAGTTAGGATGATAAAATACCAGTTACCCTTAATTGGGTATAGAATATTTTTGCTAGCCTGCCTTCCCCCTAGTTTAGACCGTGGGAAGAAGGAAGATAAATAAAAGTTTCAACAGTGGGAGACGAGGCTGATTTCAGAACATGGAGCAGCCCAGAGGAGGGAAGCCTGGACGAGCAGTTGAAAGACAGCTCTGGGCCCCTAGTGAATAGAGAAGTGGGGGTGTCCAGAAAATCGGGGGGGGGTCAAGAAGACGTGGGAAAATGGCTTAGACTGGGTGGCTGAACAATAAACATATTTCTCACAGGAAGCTGGGAAGCCCAAGACCCGGTGGCCAGCAGACTGAGTGTGAGGGGAACCCACTGCCTGGCTCAGACAGACGGCCGTCTTCCTGCCGTGTCCTCACAGGGCAGAGAGCGCGAGCCGGCTCAGCATATGGGTGCACACCCCATTCGCGAGTGCTCCACCCTCGTGACCCAGTCACCTCCCAAAGACCCCACTCGAAACACCATCACAGGGGGGCTTAAGCTCTCCAGACGTGAGTTGGGGAGGACACAGACATGCGGGTCCCCAATACAGATCTCCAAAGACACGCTTTACCTACCTTACAACTTTGCCCAGGGCCACGCTGCTGTCACACCCATTGAAAATCGTCAAGCATGATGTCTTACAATTTGGGAAGATTCGGGGAATTTGGCTCAATGAAAGCCACAGGGCACTTTTCACTGCAGTCCTTTCCCAAGGAGTTAATCCTCCTGATGCTGAAAAAGCTGAAGAACACGAAATGCCAGTGCAGTTAACAGCTGGGGCCAGCGTGCTGTTTCCAGCAACAGCGCCTCCTGCGCGGAGGGCACCAAACCCACAGACTTCCCGGGGCACTCACAGCCCCCAGGGAAAACGGTGGGGGAGGCGCTCGGCGCCTCCTTCCATCCTACCTGTGGGGACTTCATAGGTCTTATTAAGTCTCACTCATGCCTAATTTAGAATGCTACTTGAAGAAATGCTCTCCGCGTGCCAGAAGAGGATCATGACCTTCTGCCCAAAACCGCCTCCTGCAATAGAGTGTTACTTGTTTACGGGATTCCAATTTCAGTTTGAGTTATTTTCGACAGAGTGCTGCATGTAGTGTCACTGTACAGGGTCCCGATGAGGAATGTCCTCATTTCATTTTCTTTTATGTGTTAATTCTCTAATTGCTTCCCAGCCTTTCAGCTCAGTAGAGTGAGGGCCATGAGGTCCTTGCTGGGGGCGCTGGCAGGGAAGGATGTTTTGACGCGTTTTTAGGCATTGACGGGTGTACCTGGAACATTGTGTTGCCAATAGGTTATTTAAGACTGTTCAGTTAAAACGCAATTAGGGTAACTAACATGCTGAGGGTTTTAGATCTATGACAACTGCAAAAACATAAGTGGGTTATTGTAAGATAAAAATGATCACACGATTATGTGAAATGTTTTGCTTTTTAAATACATTTACGTATCAAAAGAAGTTTTTAGCAGGGGGTTACAGCTGGTGATGCTCCTTGGTTATTTTGTGTTTCAGGATAATGGCACTTAAACCCTTCCTCTTTCACCTTCTGTCAGTTATTCTTAGAGGCAGCTTGGGATGAGGTGGTCTGGGAGAGAGATGGCATAAAGACACGCTACAGAGGAAGAAATGGAGTGTGAGCTGCCTAGGGCGGAGGGACATCGCGGTTATGTGAAAGAGCCAGAACTCCCAGCCAGGCAACCCCAAATTTCGGTCCCTGCTCTACCACATGCCTTGCATGAGGCACTTCCACACTCTGTGGACCAAGTCTCCGCCCTGTGCGTTGATGATACCCCAGCACCGCTCCTAGTGGGTACACACCTGTGCACAGTGCACACCTGGATAGTGCAGTGTGGTGTTGCCCTCATCCCAGCTCGGCATCTTAGCCTCCACGGAGTCTCCAAGAGACAGCCCCTGATGCTTCCACCTGCCTGCTGCCCACTTCTGCACCTGCCTTAGCTTTGGGAGAGGTGGGGCCGAGAGCAAGACCATGGGCGGGAAGACAGGGCAAGACCCACCTCCTTGGGACAGAGCTCCTTGCAGCATGCAGGATGTGGCAGGTGACCCTTTCCAGACAGACTCAGCAGGAGGCAGCCCTGCCCATCTCTAGGCGTACATGGGGGATGGAAGTGATAAAATGGTTAGTAATTACTTTTTCTAAACAGGTGCCTGCTGCCCAGACTGCTTCTGTGTGCGTGCAGCACCTGGTGAAAACTGCTGCTCCAGGGTGTGATTATTTTAGATCATTTTTAATTAAATGAAAACATTCCTTTCAGACCTGGCATATATAGCCACAAATAACATGTTGGATCACTTTGAATGTTGCTGGTCTAGAACATTCTAGAAAGGGAGAAAGCAGCTGCTTCTCAGGTCATTTGCCTTGGTTCTAAAATATGCTGGTTTGCAAAGGAAAACAACAGTCATTTATGTCATTTCTTTCAGAACATAATTGCCGAGCATGAAATCCGCAATATCTCCTGTGCCGCCCAGGACCCAGAAGACCTATCAACATTTGCGTACATCACGAAAGACCTGAAGTCCAACCACCACTACTGCCACGTGTTTACTGCCTTCGATGTGGTGAGTGCCCACCCTCTTCGGACAGTTTAACTGTTTCCCCAAATGGACCTGAATTGTACCAAACGCCCAACTTGCAATTAAGGTACTTGGCATGTTTGCCAAGTATTGGGTTGGCCCAAAAGTTCCTTTGTTTTTTTTTTCTGTAAAATGGCTCTAGTAGCACTTAGTTGTCTTTAATGTCATTTGAAACAATTTTGTTAGACTGCATTGTGACAGCTGTCATATCAGCGTGCATTTTAAAAAAGATTATCAAAATTGGTGAATTTTTGTGTAGCCATTTTAACATTGAAGATGGAAGAAAATAAGCAATATTTTCAGCATATTCTTTATTTTTTCAAGAAAGGTAAAAACACATCTGAAACACATAAAAAAGATTTGTGCAGTGCATGAAAAAAGTGCTGTGACTGATCAAATGTGTCAAAAGTGGTTTGTGAAGTTTAAGTGGTTTATGAAGTTTTGTGCTGGAGATTTCTCACCGGACGATGCCCCACAATTGGGTAGACCAGTTGAAGTTGATAGCGATCAAATGGAGACATTAATTGAGAACAATCAGTGTTATACCACATGAGAGATAGGTGAACTCAAAATATCCAAATCAATAAAGTTATTGGCAAAAATGAAAAATGTGTCCTCTATTTTACAGAAAAAACTAAACGAACTTTTTGGCCAACCCAATATTAAGGAACACCTAGTGTAAGGTAATTTGCAGACTCAGTGTTCCTGACCTTTTTCTACAGAACTCCACATCTTCCCAGTGTCTGAAATGTCACTGCTCAACTACTAACTTCACTTTTCAGATTGGACGAACTCGTTCTTTCTCTGGTCTCTGTCTTCCAGCCTCCTTGTTCCTTCACTGTGTCTTTTGGTTCCTATGGTTGCCTTTTCTGAATAGTACGACATTATGGTCTGGGTTTGTGTGGAAGAAAAATAAATCCCAGTACCTCATACAATAGTTTTGATTTTCTATATTGAATAGCAGTCAAATCAGCCACCTACAAAAAATAATTCGGGACACCAAGGTTTGATCCCTTTGCTTATTCAGATGTTAGTCTTGTAGTGATGTTCTCATGGTGTTACACCACTTACAGTCTTATTTGTCCTTACATCTAAAAACTAACCCATGTGTTGCAAACCTGGGCAATGGAAGCAATTCTAGAAAACAACAAGTGTTCCTTTAACACACACATGCTCACACCCTCAGGACGGTACACGTTGATTGGGGACGGTGCCAGCATCATGCATTTGGGCGTTCCGCGTTTGAAGCAGGCCGAACAGATGTGGCTGTGACCAGGAAATAATTTGTAATCAGGAGAACCCCAAAATGTCACTTTAATTTGACAATTCTTCTCCACTCAATGAGTTTGAAATGTACCTACTTAAAGAATTGTAGAAATACTGCCATGTAATATACTCTTGGGAGTTCGATGTCATGGGCAGGACTGACTGAAACAGCCTGTTTGAGTTCTGACAAACATGCACAGCCCAGGGATGGCCATAATGCAAAATGCACACCATTCTAAGGCATGTGAGACTCGTGTTCAGAGCACTGGTATCATTCTGCATGTGGCTCCTCCCTTTGAGAGTCTGAGTACTGAAAACAGGAAAGAGTGTTCATGTGCCTTTAAAAATCTCCCTCTGTTTTGGGAGGCATGAGGAGCATAATATAAACGTGACAGAGGGTAGCAGTAAGGATTGCAAAGGAAAGGTCGCCTTCAGTATCTCCGGATGAGTTTCTTTGCAGGGGATCAACGGTGTTGATCAAAGTTCATTCAGTGGTAGGTTTCTGGTGACTTAAGCATAACTTGCCATTCTTGTCAAACGCAATTGTTTAAACAGCAAAAGTTCTTTCTATCCATATGTGTTTTGGCCCGTACGAAACACCTTTCTGCGTGGTAGTGGGCTGGGTGTTGTGGAAAGAACGTGCAGGTCAGAGCTCACATCCCAGTGCAGCTACTTGCTCCCTGATCTGAGACCAGTTGCAGAACTTCCCTGCGTTGGTTTCCTTTGTGTATAAGACAGGTCCAGGGATTTACACCTCACGGGTCCTCACTGGGGTAGAAATGAAGGAACATACGGCGAGCACCTCATAAAGAACCAGTCTTCCACGTTAGCTCCATCCCCTCCCATTCTCTCCCCGCGCCTCCTGACATCCCCATTGGCATCCCAACCCCTTTTCTGCTAACAGACATGGGACAGATTGGCCCGAAGTGCATTTATGGCCCAGCAATTTCCCACTGCCCATGTGAAAGAACTGAAAAAAATAGAAAGCAATATATGAATAAAATAGAAATACTGGAAAGAAAACATTGACTCACATCGGTATGTGATCTCTATGCAGTGTTGTCACTGAATGTCAATATTAACATCCTGGTACCTTTCAGGCTGAATTCCAGCCTTTCTTTGAGTATCGCAGCATTTCTTTCTAAATTGGTTTTTATGATAATACATAATTTGCCTTCAGAAGAGTATCCAAATGTTATTGAAACACAACAATACTGGGATGAAATACAGGGGAAAATAGTCAAGTGTTTAGTTTTCAGTTCACCGTGATGTCCCAGATGCTTTTGGAAATTGTGGGGAGAATCACTTCATCTTCTACATTTTCATCCAGAAGTTTGATTTCACGTAGACATTCACTAGCTTAGGAATCTGGTGTCAGCACCAAACCATTCTTATCTTAGAACACAAATCCACCATTTTAATCCTCTCTAGATGAACAATTTGTCTAACCTCAAAAATAGTAACAAAGGCCACCAGTTGTGACCTGGGCCTTTGAGCAATTTTGAGATGCAACAAGCTTTGCTGGTGTTGAAAAAAAAGCAGGCCTCTTTGAGCAGGGATTTTATTTCTTTATGTAGGGCAGTTCAATATTCAGTCCAGTCTTGAAGCCTTAAAATTCTTTTGATACAAGTCAATCCCCTGGGCTGCCCAAATGGCAAAAGAGAGACAGAAAGAAGGGGGAAGGGAAAGTGGGAAGGAGAGAAGAAGGAAGGAAGGAATGGAGGAAGGGAGGGAGGGAGGGAAAAAAATATGTTAAGTATATATTTAATCTTTTAACTGACCTGTATGAATACATAGACATTTTTAATTGCAAAGTTATTGCCACTTTGACCTTGGAGAGTTTTTATGGGTCACTATGTTTTTATGAGTGTCTGCTACTATCAAGAAAATTCAGTGATGTCTAGAATGCCTCCAGGTCATGGAGAGTTAGATTTGAAATTCAGACCATTTTCCCACAAATCCTGTGACCTGTAGGGAGGCCCAAGCACCCCTGCAAGAGCTGGCAAGTGAGTTTAGCGTAGTTCACTTACTACGGGACACTGCTGAGTCTAATATGCTCAGACTCCAGGGGGGCAGGGCTGTTGCCGTGAACCCCTCCCCAGGTTCATTAGCCACAATAGCCTTTGCGGGGAGAGTACCCTGCAGAGGTGGTGTTCTGCAGAACACACTTCGAGAATTGTTATACTTTATGATCTCGAAACCTGTCTCCATTTCTTAGCATCTGTGCTGAATTCAGCTTGCGATATTTTCCGTTGTATTTGACAGGTAGATGACAGTGAAAACATAAGCAAAAATGGAATTGGGGTTCCCAAGGAAAAAAAGCCAGCACGTCCCTACCGGCAAGCTCCAGGCCTCCTCTGCCTTCTAGACTCGCAGCCTTGTGGCGGCTGATTCCTGTTCACACGTCTAACTTGCTAGGCCCGGAACACACCTCTTAGAACAAAAGGCTGCCCCACCTCCGCCCCATCCAGGCAGTGAAAACTGGAGGGAAGAGTGAGCATGGCAGGATTGGGTAGAAATGAAGGCTGTGTTATGAGACTCGAAGTTCTGGGGTTAGAAATACAGATTCGGTGGTGCTCTCCACCTCTCATCTTGAATGAATGAAGAGAAATTCTGCTGCTAGGATTCCAAGGGGTCGAGTGGTGGCGGGTAACGAGTATGGCAGTGGCCACCAGATCCCCAGGCTGCAGTGCTCCTCTTACTTACAGACAGCATATAAATGCCATGATAAAGCGCACCCATGCTTTTGTGGGTGTTATGCACAGGATTATTATACCCATGGATAATGTGCATCTGTATTTTTCCCTCAAAAATTTGGGCAAAACGGTGAGCATTATACATGGCAAAATACGGTAATAACCAAGGTGACTTGGCAACTATCATCTTCTATACGGTATTTACTCAGTTCGTCTAGGTTTCTAAGTCGTGGAACTGAGGTGCGTAGATCAGAAAGAGTTTGATGCATTCTCTGTGGGAGTACTGGATCTATTTTAAAAACCTAGAAGGACCTCATTCAGTAGTTTTAAAACAGGAAAGGTTTTGTTGGTTTTTTTGTTTTTGTTTTGAAATAGCATTAAAGCCATAACTGACCCTAGACCCTTGCTAATTCTCACTTCTCTATGGAAGAATATGTTGGCAGGGCTGGGTATTTTTAACCCTGCTCACCCTTCTCCTGCTGGCAGCTCCCGGGTTCTGGCATCCTCAGGGCGCAGCACGTGTCGGCGCAGCTCAGACTGGCATGGGGACATGTAGGGGATGTCGGAGTCGTGGTGCTGGTGGGCGTGCAGGAGGGAGATGAGCTTCCTGTTGCCTGGGCTTTCTTGGCTGAATGTGGGCCATGAAAGGAGCTCAGCTGGAGAAACAGAAATGGCAAAATGCAGGAAAACACGGTCGGCAGACATTTGGTAGTACTCTGCCCTCAGTACGTAACAGCAAGCCGAAGGAGAGAGGGAGAACTCCGTGCTTGAGCTGATGGGGGTCGACCACATGGCCACGTTCAATGAGGCCTCTGCCCATTTCCGACTGTGGCTCTGCTCCAGGTTTCTGTCTTGGTTTCCTTACCAGTTTAACGAAATTAAAATTCCTGAGACCTTTATATTTTTCCAGTTTGAATGAGATATGATTGACGTAGAACATTGTATTCATTTTACGTGTACAACATAAAGATTTGATATAGTTACAAGGTCTGTCCAGAAGGTACCCGGGCACACAATATGAAACATAGAGACATTTATTAAAGAAGATACAAGAAACATTGTACACAGGACAATGACACCTCAGTCCCCTTCAAAGCAGGCACCTTGGGACCACACACAGTTCTCCCAATCACCCTCAGCGGCCCTGATGTATTTTTCTGAATCTCACCAGTGGTCTGAAATCTCTTCCCTTTCAAAGAGGATTTTAGTTTTGGGAAAAGCCAGGTGGCCGAGTGCCAAATCTGGGCTGTACGAGGGCTGAGTCATCTGGGTGATTTGATGTTTTGCCAAAAAACTCTGCACGAGACATGATGCATGGGCAGGAGGGTGGCCTTCTGAATCATCCCATTAGTTTCCATGGAGGAATGTTCAAGCTTAATGCAAAATTTGATGCTGATTCATTGCTCTACTCACCTGTCATTTTGCATGTGACAGCCACACAGTACACGTGCTCACTCAACAGCGTCTACTGCCCCTACTGACTAGTACCGTGAAGTCCTCATTGTTCACACGGGCATTCCGGTCCACTCTCCTTGGCTGCCAGGTTGAATCGATGTTACATAAACCAACCTCGTTATGTGAACAATGCCTAGACTTCCCCGCCCCCCACAGACCTCGTATATCTTGCAAAATGATCACCATAATAAGTTAATGTCCATCACCTCACATAGTTGCAATTTTTATTCCTTATGATGAGAACTTTAAGATCTACTCTTAGAGCAACTTCCAAACATACGACTCAGTGTTGTTTACTGTGGTCACACCATGCTGCACATTGTGTCCCCAAAACTTACTGTCTTATAACAGGAAGTTTGTACCTGTTGACCACCTCCACCCATTTCACTCTTTCTTAAACTCTGAGATTATTTCCTTGGAGTAGTTTGAGGTTCCTGATGAAAGAAAGGTATTTATGGCTCATACTGCAGAGGTTGTGCACAAAGTGGGAACGTAGAGATGCAGAACTTCTGTTGTTGATGTTAGTTAACCTCTGATGACTAAATTGATATTGTGCACCTGGAGCTCGGTGGTCTATTTCATCCTTTTTCCCCTTTTTGTCCACCTGAAAATGGCCTTCCACTTATTTCATTAGGATACTCTGAAAGTACATGACAATATAAAAAAAAAAAAAAAAAATGTGCAAGTGCATAGAATCCTGAAGACTGAACTGTAACACTTGGCCCTGTCTAGTCTCCCACTTACCAAGTAGCAACTACAGATAGAGTAGAAGCCCCACACCACCCTGTGCGGCCAGCTGGAATTCATCAACAAGGTCTTGTAGCAGGAGGCACCCAAGACCCCAGGGGCAGCAAATGGCCCTGATCGAATAAAACAAGCGGCACCCCCACCCCCACCAAAAAAAGAGAGAGAGAGAGAGAATTAGCACTGCTGGGATGCATCTATCCATGCTTCTTCTCCGTTGGCGTAAACCATTGCGAATTAACCAAGCTGTAAAGCCAAACGTGGGTGGATATTCAGAGAATCATAATCACTTTTTTTCTCATCCCTACTTTGGAGGAAAGAGGGTGGGGAGAAGAGATGTTTTAAATACCTTAAATCGATCCTCTTTTTTGTAAAGTTAGAAGGTAGGCATTCTGAATTTTTTTATAGATTGTTTTGCAGCATTCATACATGTATTCCTTATGATTCCCTCCAGAATAACTAAAACTCAAGCTCCTTGCTTAGGGGTGTGGTCTGTAGAATCAGCCTGGTTTTCAATTCCAGGTCAGCACTTCTTAGCTTTATCGTCTGGGTGGAGAATGCCTCCAATCCTCAGTTTCCTCACCTGCAGCCTCGAGAGAACAATAGCACCCACCACCTGCAGCTGTCGCAAAGATTCCATGCCACGGCACAAGCCATCTGCAGCACCTGGTGTTCATTCTTCCCTAACTGCTGAGAACGGGAGAGCAGTGCCGCATCCCCTCTTGTCAGAGCCCGAATTGGGATGTATGCCTCTGTTTCTGGCGTACATGTTTGCTGCAGCAGTCTTCCACCCCCAAGGAAAACGTCAAAGTCCATACAAAACACTTACCAAGTGCCTACCCCAAGCTGGCCCAATGCTTGCTCCCCAGGGCTCACAATTCAGTAAGAGAAGTGGGGACGTGACAAATAGTTGCAGTAGAGTGTTTTCTGTGCTCTTCTGGAGCTGTGCCAGCACCCAGCAGGGCAGGGCTGCCTGGAGGAGGCGTGTTTGGGCTGGGAGCTGAGCATCAGTTTGCATGAACGTGGGGTTAGTTCGGAGCCAAGCCACCTCATTAATTCACTTCAGAATGGTGAGCTTTGGGGCATTAGACAAGCATGTGCAATAAAGCAAGACAAAGTCATTTATGTATACTGTGTTTGCTAAGCCTAGGAAATGGATGTGTCCATTTGAGGAAATGGATGTGTCCATTTGAGAAAGTTTCAGCAATGAGGGTTACAAAAGGGGGTTTGATTTTGACGAGGGCCCTGTCGGAAGGCATTACACGTTAACAAAGGGCTGGCCGTCGCTTCCACTGGGAGTTTTTGCTTTTGAAGAGCAGCAAGAGGGTGAAATCAAGCAAACTTCTCCTCTGCACATCCTTGCCCCAAACCCCTGCCAAGGACAGGATTAGGGTTGTTAGGTCACGTTTCCCTTCAGCCCTCGAGAGCCAGTGCCTCCAGGACGGGTGCTGTCCAGCCCCCTGAGGCTGTGGGTCCATGAGGGCAGGTGACCATGGAGCACAAGGGGTGACCTCCATGGGGCACCTGGAATTTGGTATTTTTAAAAAAGCAAGTTGTGGTTTAGTGAGCAGGACCCCACCTCCTTTCCCAGTCTTTCACAGAGACGACGGGCACTGACGTACCCTGGGTGAGGCATGAGGGTGAACCTCAGCGGGCACGGTGGGATGAAATGCCCTGCCACCTTGGAAGATTTGGTTTTTGCAGAACATTTAATGGCATGCAGAAACCACTCGTGATTTGATGTTGTGTGAAAAAGCCACTTGTGAAACTGCACATAAAGTCTGTTTCTAATTTCGTTTGTAAATTTACACATATAAATATTCATATAGCACATAGAAGGATTTGTGTGTACATACAAGTGTAAGAAGAAAATACACCAGAATGTTGCAGTACCTATTCTGGCAGTAAAATTTTATTTTATTTTATTTTTAAAGATTGTATTTATTTACTTTAGAGAGAGGGGAAAGGAAAGAGAAAGAGGGGAAGAGAAACATCAACGTGTGGTTGCCTCTCCCACGCCCCCTACTGGGGACCTGGCCTGCAACTCATGCATGTACTCTGACTGGGAATGGAACTGGCAACTTTTTGGTTTGCAGGCCAGCGCTCAATCCACTGAGCTACACCAGCCAGGGCCCAGCAGTAGAATTATATAGGTAATTTTTTATTTTCTTCTTTATGTATTTTCAAAATTTTCTACATGCACCCCTGTTATAATTGGGAGGAAATATTAATTCCATGATTCTTTTAGTTAACTGAAATTAGCCCTGAAGATGCCTATCTCAAATGTGAACAGAAAAAAAAAAAAAGAAGCAGCAGCAGCTGTGTGAATGTCAGCCAGTTGACATGTCTGCTCTGGACCAGACAGGCATCTTAGCAGAATGCCTAGTATTTACGTCTAAATGCTGAAGACCTGTGATTGGGCAGTGTTTATTTCTATAGATGTAATGGATGAAAATTAATTTCTGGCTCACACTTGAGAGAACTAACTACAGGTACAGCTAAGGAGATGTCAATGAATTCTGTGAATATGCCCAGAATATTCTCAGTTATTTTTGCCTCAAGACGTGGGTGAAACAAGTTGTGGATGAAGCTTACCCTAGCTCTTAAAAAACAAAAAGTATAAGCAAAACACAGGCAAAAGAGAAATGTGGCTTCTTTCTGCAGACCTCTCGGAGAACCCAATTCAAAAACCATTCTCCTTTGTCTTCAGCCCCCCAGCAGCACTGCCTGCTTTTGTTAGTCCGCATCTGCCTGTGGGAGAGGGGACGGCAGGGAAGGGGTGACTCTGGCCATCCAGCCACCCTTATACTTAAGGTGCAAGTCCTCTTATCTTAGGGACCAACCAGGCAGCTTCCTTTTCCAAATTCCTCCAACAAACATTCATTGAGCACCTAAGCCCTCGAGATAGAAAGTCAGATGAAAGTAGAGCCCTCAAGGAGCTCAGTAAACTGGGCAGGGGGACCAATAAAGAGAAAATACTAATAAATGCCATGTGGTAAGAAGAGCTGTACCCAAGATGCCATGGAGCCACCTGAGGAGGGGCACTTGACTGAGCCCCGGGGATGGGGAACTGGGCTTCAGAGAAGGCTCCTGGGAGACAGTGCTTCAGGTGAGTCTTCAAGGATGAGCAGTAACTCACCAGGCAAAGGTGAGAGGTGGGAGAAGGGTATGCTGCTAAAAACAAAAGCCAGTTTATAATAGGCCAGATGCTTGGCCGTTTAGAACAGTTTGGGGGGTGGGTGTTGTTGCACTGAGGACATTCCCTGAGATGGAGGCCAGACCCTTGGAGCTGGTACCACTGAGCCCTGGCTGAAGGATCACTGGGCCCCACAGCCTGGCCCTTGTGTGATGTGCTGCTGTTTTAACACGTGCCCACTACACATACATCTCCAAACTGAGTCCCTAGTCGGCTGGGGGAAAACAGACAACAGCTTCCACTCAGAGACTCTGGAGCTCCCTGGGTGGAAAGGACCCCTGACCAGACCCCCTTCTCCATGCCATCTCCTCTGTAGCAGTGATGGGTGCCGTAGGCAGGAAGCCAGGTGTGGTCTCGATCCACCAGCGCTGGTGTGGCGAAGCGCTGAGGCTCCTCGTGATGCTGCCGGCTTCTCCGCCTCGCCCGGCGCTTCCCTGCACAGGCACAGCTCTTGCCTCCAGTGTCTGCGTTTGCGCCCTCCTCAGGTGTGGGTCAGGGTAGCCTCTGCTCACCCCCGGAGGCCAGAGAATAGCCAGGTCTGGGCCTGTAGCTTCCCAAGTCAGTGGAATGAACACACATATTTGTTCCTTGAATTCCAGTCACCAAAATGAGGTGGTGGATTTTTTTATCTCATGGGAGTGCTGGCAGGTCAGACGGTCTACTTACAAACAGCAGCCTCCCAGCCTGGGCCAGCAGGGCCCTCTTTCCCTGCAGAGTCCCCTCCCCTCTCGGCTCACTTCCTGTCTTGTCGCTCCCCGCAGGTGATACGGAGCCTTGTGTCTGATCTACCTTCACAGCCACTCAGGGGTGTCCAACCTTTTGGCGTCCCTGCGCCACACGGGAAGAAGAGTTGTCTTGGACCACACATTAAATACATCACGACACATAATCACAAAAAATCTCATAGTCTTATGAAAGTTTGAAGTAAATTTGTGATTTTGCGTTGGGCCGCATTCACAGCCATCCTGGACCACAGGTTGGACACCCCTGCAAGGAAGCTCTCCAATAAATGTTTATGTGAACCACTGGGCACTGTTTGTGCCGTGCCTCCTTCCACAAAGGATTTAGGTAGCCTGCACAGATAGGTATGATCAGCCTGAAAAGACAGACACACAGATCTTAATTAGGGAAAAATACAGACTAAAAGGAAGGTCAACACCAAGGGAAAAATTTTAACGTCAACATGCAGACTGCAGGGTTCTATATCCTCATTAAAGCTGAGCCACAAATTTGGCTCTCAGCTTCCTGAAGGTCGCGGCCAATAGGGAAATACAGTCATTACCCATGCTGGATATTTTGTTGTTGAGTATACCGCATCCTCTCAAAAAAAATAAATAAATAAAACCTTCTATGAGATGGAAGAACTTTTTGTCCTTGGTCCCCATGAGGGGTTATCGTATGATAATGTCTTACCCAGCATTCATACAGTGCATGTCCCAAACACAAGATGGTTCTCTGGAGGGTCCTTCAGTGAAGGTGGGGGGCAGAACACCAGCAGTCTTCTGAAAGCATAGCCCAGGGGCCCAAAACACTGGCTCATCTGAAGTCAGATCTGGGTTTGAATCCTGGCTCTGCCCCTTACTAGCTGGGTGAGCTTGGCCAAGTTAATCAACCTTACGGATCGTGAGCTTCTCACGTGTGAAATAGGGATGATAATTCCTCCTCTGCTAAGTCTGAGCTTTAGTCACATGAGGCACTCAGTTGGTCCTCAGGTGTAGTGGGCAGTGCCATGTGGTCATTGCTGCAACTACTGCTTCATTGTCCCTCTGGGAGGCAAGAGAATGGGTTCAGGTTCACAGGGGGGTCTGGCTTGGTGCAGGGATCAAACCTAGCACAGCTACCAGGGTGGACTGACTACATGCCCGTAGTTGCTGTCCACAGCTTCCTCCAGCCGGGCTTGGGAGACAGGGGTCGGCTCGTGGCCCAGTACCTGAGGTAGAGGTATTGGGTCCCAGGCTGAAGGAAGAGTTGGGTGCTGTAAAATTCAGCTGAGCAGATGTTAGACTTGACATCCAACATGAAAACTGAAGTGTCTAAACAAGATTCCTGGTGAAACGAGTGGCCAGCCTGCTGGCGCATGGAGGTGAGCTATGGTAACACCTGCAGGGTGCACGCCGAGTTTGCCCAGGAGGCAGTTCCCAGCCCTCCCCACCAATGGAGGAGGAGGCACTGAGAACCCCAAGGTGGCAAATAAAGAATGAATAAGATTCTTTGGAGCTGGGAGATTTTTCTCTTGTTTTTAATTATTGAAATGGAAAAGCCTTATTTTTCAGATTGTAAAATTATTCATCTTCATTTGAAGAAAGTTCAAAGCATCTAAAGAAGTATAAAAAGAGAAAGATCATCTATGGCTTCCACACACAGTGATAACCACTAGTAACATTTTGATATATAATATCTGTGTTTTCTATGCACACAGTCAGAAACCACCTATGTTTGTATATAAACATATATTTTTACTTAGTCTTCTAACTAGTTTTTCCTTGATCTTCTTTTTTTGTAACTAGCTTTTTAGATGATCAATTTTCATTTTAAAAGGCTGCTTAGTGTTCCACCATGAGTCTCTATGTAGAGTACTTAATCAGTCTCATATTAATGAAAATTTTAAACACTATAATGAATATTCTTGCAAATGTGCCATTGAACCCTCAAGCCAAAAAGATTTTCAAACCAGGAGTTTCCAACACAGAAAAATCCTAGTGATGCACCAGTTAATATAGATTAATTGCCTAGTGGGCAGAGCTTTTCCCAGGGGACAGATTTCCCACAAACTATGCTGCAGTCTTTCTAATACCGCGCTGGTGAGTGTGCCGGGTACAGCCTGTGAGTGGGATGCAGGAGGGCAATGGGAACAGCCCTCTGACTCTCCATGAGCATCCCTGCCCCATGCCATCCAGGGGGCACTTCCTGGATACTCCCTGCAGGCCGTGCACCAGGGATCAACCCCTGACACATGGAAGGAGCTCAGCCCACGGCATGGTGATGGTCGGTGCAGCGCTGGCTGCCGCTCATGGGCCCCAGTAAATACAGCTGCCTACACAAGTCTCCAGGTGGCATCACAAAAACAAGGTTGCCTCCCTGGATTACAATCAGGATCTATCCTTAAAATAGGACGGCTCCCCAGCTCATCCACCGATTAGAACCCCTGGTGGGGGGAGGGCGAGTCAGGGCTTCCAGGGCAACTGTGACTTCCTGCCTCCACCCTAAAGAGCCTGTGCTGGAGAGGGAGTGTGGCCTGCCTCCCTCTTGTCATCCTCATGTCACTGACAGGTCACCATGGGGTGAGAATCTCTGTGTTGACGATTCATGTTGAGTCACACAGGGCAGCCATGGCCTGGAGGCTGCCTCTCCTGTAGTCCTGACACGTGACCAAGGCCACCTCACCCCCACTGAGATCCATCCATCACCCGGGAGCTTCTGCAGTCAGTGTTTCTCAGTTTTTGCTTTTGTTTTTTAACAGTTTGCAGAAGCCTTTCATCTTAAGCATGGTTCTAAGGTGGAGGGGCCGAGAGCACAGCCCCTCAGAACACCTGGGCTCCAGCCCCAGCGCAGCCAGGTGCTGGCTTCATGAGCAGGTTACTGCCTCACGGGCAAACCAGGAATAATAATAGCCCCGGGCACAGACTGTTGCCAGGACTAAATGAGAGTCCTTGCGGAGCGCTCGGTAAATAATAAATGTCGGCAGTACTGTCCTTGGGCTGTTATTCTGGGCGGTTCTCAGAACAGTCCAGTGAGGAAGGTACTGCATATGCTGCTACCCCCGTGTTAAGGTAACACTGAGGCTCAGAGCACGCTCTTCCCAGTAATCACCCCCCACACCTGCGCCAACACCCACGCACCGACCGCCACACCCCTGGGCCACCTTCTTTCTTTGGGGGTCCATGTAAGGTGGAAAATACTCAAGGCTTCTTGCCATAATAAGTGTGATTCTAGAAATTCTGCGCCTCATGCTGGAAAGTCCAAGGCAGGAATTTTCCAACAAGCAAGGAGGGGCCGAAGGGGCCAAGGTCAGAGCATGTCTCAGCGTTTGAGAGGTGAGGTCGGCGAGTTTGAATTTACACCCGAGGCAGTAAATTGGTACACACGAGCGTACCATGGTGTCACCTGAAAAGGACATTCCAGCGCTGTGGTTCGGGTTGGCCTGTGTGAAGGGACCCCTTAGTGCTTCCTGTGGCCTGCGACCAGGACGGACGGAGGCCTCAGCCGCTTCCCCGCGGCCAGGGCTGGAGGGCGGCTCTGGGGTTGGCCTCCTGTGACTGCACCCGTTCGTCCTGGCTCCTGCAGCCTGAACAAGGGTGCAGCCAGGCTTCCTTAGGATCGCACGGTGTCTGGGTGCTTAACAAACCACCCCAACAGTCGGTGGTGTAAACAACACCTGTTTTATTATGTTTACAGCTCTGTGCATTAGGAATTTGGGCAGAACGTGGAGGTCTGCCTTCCTCTGCCCAACAATGCCAGCCAGAGCCTCTGCTGGGGTCGGTCAGATGGCTGCAGATGCTGGGACAGCTCGCCTGCGGCCCTCGGTCTAAGCCTCGGATCCTCTCCAGGTGGAGTCTCCTGGAGCTTGAAAGTCCAGGGTGACTCCTCCCCTCCATATCGGGAGCCTGGGCCAGGCTGGCTGCTGTTGCTCCCCGGGCAGCCGCCCCCGCAGCTGGCTCGGGCATCCTTGCAGTGGGGTGATCTCAGGGTGGGCAGGCTTTTGAGCGAGGGCTAGCTGCCCTTGGAGTGAATGTTCCAGGAGGCTAGATGGGAGCTGCAAGACTTCCTATGATCTGATCTTGGAGGTCTCAGGACAGCATTTCTGCCTCATCCTGCTGCCAGGGAAGTCGGTAAAGCCAATCCAGATTCAGGAGGTGGAGCAGCAGATTCGCCCCCTCACCAGGAAGCAAGGCAGCCATCTTGGGGACAGGCTACCACCCACGGGGACAGCTCGGTAACTTCCCAGCTCTGTGATGTCAGGCAAGTTACTTAACCTCTCTGAGCCTCGATCTCCTTATCTACAAAATGAGGATAATGATGTTCTGCTGCAGATGGTTATGGTAAGACTTAAATGAGATGAATTTAGGCCCTGCCCAGGTGACTCAGTTTACTGGAGTATCATCCTTTACACCAAATGGTTGCAGGTTCAATCCTCAGTCAGGGGGTATACCCACGTTGTAGGTTCAATCCCCAGTCAGGGTGCAGATGGGAGGCAACTGATCAATGTTTGTCTCTCAGATCTCTCTGCCTCTGACTCTCTCTTTCATCAATAAACATCCTCAGGTGAGGATTTAAAAAGAGAGAGAAATTTAGTGCACTACCGATAGCCGTAACTTAGTAGCACTATTTTTCCAGTTTGTCCTTTATTCATCAAGCGTCTGCTCAGTGCCTGTACTGTGCCAGGCACAGGCTCAGGCTCCAGCCTCCCCACAGCGGCAAGGATGCTATACTGAAAGCAGGACTAGTTGGGCCCTCAGGTTTTTTCAGCGGCGTCACTGGGCTGGTCTGTGCCAGCCAGCATCGTTGGGTGCGGCAAGCCTGGCTCAGAGGAGGAAGCAAGGATTTGTCCCCTAAGCCTCTGATATTTCTTTGTCTTCATCACATTAGAATCTCCTGCTACGATAACAACGTTCTCCCCATTTTAAAAAGCAGGGCTGTTACTAAGGAGAAACGGGAAAAGTGACCCTTCCTCCCAGGTCAAACTGTGTCCCGGGTCCCATCTGACCAGCGTGTGTCCCTCAGGGCCCTGGTGTCGGTGGGCACTGAGCATGCGGCCAGCGGCTCCTGCATCTCGTGTCTGTGGGCCTCCCTGACATCCAGTATCGACACCTCGGACAGTGAGGTGACAGCGTGTAGGGAAGGTAACAATGCCCCGTTCTTTACTCTCCATAACCATAAAAGAAGAATTCTGTGAAGCTTTCTAAAATAAAACAGGAAGCAAGACGTCAAGGAGGAGGAGGCCAGACCAGGAGAGGCCACTGGGCAGACAGCCTCAGTCCCACAGTCTGCTGTTTCTAGTGGTTGCCTGAGCCCGGCACTGCTTACAGACCAAGGAGCGGAGCTTCTCGCCCAGTGCCTTTCACATCTTTACACTTCCCTCAGTAGTCACATGAAAAATCTCACTTGCTCAAATGAGCGTCTTTGACTTTTCACTTGAAGACACTTAAGCTTTCACTAAATCTCACTGAGGAACTTGTTTTCCGGTGAAGGATACAGGAACTCAAACTCATTAAGCTCCCTGTTCCAGCACCTCAAGGCTGCACGGTGTAGAATCACTGAACCTGCCGTGTGCCCCTTAGTCCAGTTCCCCCCCACCCCCAGCCCAGAGAGCCTGCTACGCAGCCCTGACAGATGGACGCCAACTACCTCCACGGCAGGCAACCACGGCCAACAGCCGTGACTTCCTGTGGAGACCACAGAAGCCGGAAGCCCCCGTCTGCCTTCCAGAGGGGACCCATGGCTCAGAGCTGAGGAGGCCCTGAGTGCAAGGGCTGGCTGTCAGAGGGCTCTGCCCTCCCGTGCAGTGACAGCCGTGACAGCCGCAGCCGTCTGCCAGCCCTCCCCCACTCTCAGTTGTCGGTGCCTTGCCAATTTACCGGTCTGATTCATCCCGGGAGGCAAACACCAGCCCAGTGTTCGTTGCAGGAAGAAGTACCTGGCTCGCTGTGCAAGATGCGGTGTCTCCAAGAAGCACTCGCCTGTCATGTGCAGCCATCATTTCCCAACAAGGAGCTCAAAGGAGAAGACACGTCCTCTGTCAAACTGAATCCCACGCTCAAAGGCATCTTCCCTGTTGGGTCTCAGACCATGTCCATCTGGCATTGATTGGAAATCTGGTCGATCCAGAATCCCATGGGCCCCTTCCACGCAGCCTCTGAGAGCCCGCCTGCCCCTCCCACTCCATCTTCATCAAGTGGGATCAGTCCCACACTGTTCTCCTGAGAATCGGGGCAGCCAAGCTATTCCACAGGTTTGATTGAGGTGGATGGGGCAGCGGACCAGGGGCACGGACCACATAAGCAGAATAATCTTTCCATGGTTTTGAAAAACTGCCTGCAGACGGATTCCAGGGACACTCATCAGAAAGAAAACAGGAAACAGACCACACCTGCTCTCTGTGACAAACAGGCACCCACTCTGAGTGTGCTGGGACCTCGGGGGTGTTGTGGAGATCCTGCCTCCTTGGGGGTCAATGTCATGTTTTCTCAGTGAGAGAGGACAGCGTGGGACCCTTCTCAGAAGAGAAGGCAGAAGTCAAAGATGCATATCTGGGGAACAGGGAAACTGGAAGTCGTCCTGAGGGGAGTGATTGAAGGTCTGAAGAACAGAACCTTTCTCCCAGGCACGGCTTGGCACACAGAATCTCCTGTCTCTTGCTGATTTGATGATAAAATATAGAGTGGACCCACCGGGAGAGCAA